>CAMRHE010000977.1:175000-296238 GCA_947044405.1 Leptodactylus fallax | reverse complement strand
TTATTGTACATTGGAGCAGTATTATAGTAGTTATAGTCTTGTACATAAGGTCTGGCATTACTTATGTTCATGTACATTATAGTTGCTGGTCAGTATATATTCTCACTTAGTGTGTAGGATAATAGGTGATTATCTGTGTAGAGTAATAACTGCTTTCTTGAGGTATAGATAAGTGTTTGTAAGTTCCTTTTGATACAACCAGAATGGTTTTGTCATTGTTTTCCTTCCTCTTGTGATTTAGAGGTTTCCAGGCCTGAGTGTAAAGTTAATGTAAAATATTAATGGTCTGAACTCATTTGTTAAAAATAATTGATGTGGCTTTGTGTTAGTTATTTGATATTCCGGCTTACTGTGAGTGACAGATTCATTACTGAGTAGGATAAAATATTCCGTATTTAATATGTACATTATGTTACATGTAACATAATGTAATTCAGTGTCATAATATGATGTAGTTAGCACAGTCACACACAGCGTCACATATGATAGATATACCAGCCTAGGGTGTGGTGAGCGGACCATGGATATCGTGTATCTACATGACATAACAACACTAGGAAATCCTTATTGACATAATTTCAGGATGAAGTGAAATATCACATTACTGATCAGTACTGTAGCTCGGTGTATATATGTATATTGTATATTGTTTTATTGAAGGACATTTCAAACTCACATCAAAAATAATGTCTAATACATATGAAGTTACCCGCTTCTGTTTTTTTTTTTGGAATACAGTATAATCTGGAAATATTATCTAGGGTTTGTATTATATGGTCTCTGTATGGTAGTATTATTTGAGCTCAGTATGATGGTATATTTTCAGTTACTGTATGACAGCATTATGTCAGCACTGCTTATTGGCAGTATTTGGTTAGTTGGGTATTTAGGTATTGTGCAAGTGTATGGGATTGTATTTGACCTTACTTTTTATGGCAGTATTATATGAACACAGTATGATAATGTTATTTGTGCTCTATATAGTGGTATTATTTAAAGGGAACCTGACACCACGAAAAAGCAGCTTAATCTTCAGTCAGCAGTTATAGAGCTGGGCAGAATTATATATCGTTCCGTGGGAAAAGTTTCAGTAGAATTTGTAATATATAAATTTATTTAATTGATCTTTCTATGCTTAGAAGAAGTAAATGAGTCCAGTGGGCGGTGCTAACAGTGACTGACAGCCTCCCCTCTGACTGTCCGTACATAGATAGCTGTCAGTCACTGTTAGGACTGCCCACTGGACTCCGTCACTCTTTCTAAGCATATAAGATTATATATGGCTGTGCTCAGCTCCTCTGCCTGCACATTAGACTGCATCTGCCTAGTGACAGGTTCCCTTTAAGCATTACATACCCAAGATAAGGGCATCTCCATCCTGTGTTAGCCCACAAGCACCTAGAGAACTGTTGTGGACCTGTTGGCCGGGCATAGTTACTATCCAGAAAGTTAGGAAAGTCCTTATCATAAATCCAACAATTTACAGAAGATGAGGATGCCATGATTATTTCATTACGTTGGATCTTAGAGGGAAATTCTCTTTAAAAACTGTATGAAAGATTCATGGTGTGACTGGAAGATAGCATGCTTGTGGTGGAGAGAGAAGGATATTGCTTCATATTGATCGATTTATGCACCACGCAAAAGGCTTTACCCTGAGATTGTTCTGTATGGCCGTCCTATAGAGATGTTACTGCACATGTATGTTTTATGTGGCAGCACTCGGCCCAGACCGTAAACATAAAGCACAGATCTCCTCATGTCCATTGGGGTTTGAGATGTGCTGAGACAACAGGACTGGAGTGTAGTACATCCCCCATTAATAATGATGAGAATGGCTGGAGGTGTATTACACCAAGGCTCCTCTACCTTTACTCTCTGGACTCCATTAAGTATACAAGCAACAAGAAGACTTACTGCAGGACCGACCGCCCATTATTAGCAGGATCAAATGTATTGTTATGTCCTCTTTGCAGATACCACGTTTTTGGGCGTAAGACCCCATCTTCAGACAAACCAGGGACAACATACAGTGCTATATACTTAAAGGGGTTTTGCCATGAACATAACCATGTGTAAATTTGCAGACAATTAAAAATTAAACATTTTTGCAAATATAAAAAAATTCAAAATTTTACAGAGTATTAAAGATTTTCTTTAACCATCTTAGCAGTGACTTTCTATTGTCAGAAACGCAGCCATGATTTCCCATCTGTATTCACATGATGATAGATAAAAACTGCCCTGAGGCCAAGACCCCACGTAGTGAGCCATAGCAAAGAAAACACTGCGGAATAGACCGCGGCAGAAACACTTTGCATTTTGGGTTTGAGAGGATCAGAGATTACATGTGAGGAGGTATCAGGAGATTAGGTCATGTATGCAGAGGACAGGTTGTGGAGATTACATGTGAGAGGGTATCAGGATATTAGGTCATGTATGGAGAGGACAGGTTGTGGAGATTACATGTGAGGAGGTATCAGGAGATTAGGTCATGTATGGAGAGGACAGGTTGTGGAGATTACATGTGAGGGGGTATCAGGAGATTAGGTCATGTATGGAGAGGACAGGTTGTGGACTGGAGATTACATGTGAGGAGGTATCAGGAGATTAGGTCATGTATGGAGAGGACAGGTTGTGGAGATTATATGTGAGGAGGAATCAGTAGATTAGGCCATGTATGGAGAGGACAGATTGTGGAGATTACATGTGAGGGGGTATCAGGAGATTAGGCCATGTATGGAGAGGACAGGGTGTGGAGATTACATGTGAGGGGGTATCAGGAGATTAGGTCATGTATGGAGAGGACAGGTTGTGGAGATTACATGTGAGGGGGGTATCAGGAGATTAGGTCATGTATGGAGAGGACAGGTTGTGGAGATTACATGTGAGGGGGTATCAGGAGATTAGGCCATGTATGGAGAGGACAGGTTGTGGAGATTACATGTGAGGAGGTATCAGGAGATTAGGTCATGTATGGAGAGGACAGGTTGTGGAGATTACATGTGAGAGGTATCAGGAGATTAGGTCATGTATGGAGAGGACAGGTTGTGAAGATTACATGTGAGGAGGTATCAGGAGATTAGGACATGTATGGAGAGGACAGGTTGTGGAGATTACATGTGAGGGGGTATCAGGAGATCAGGTCATGTATGGAGAGGACAGGTTGTGGAGATTACATGTGAGGAGGTATCAGGAGATCAGGTCATGTATGGAGAGGACAGGTTGTGGAGATTACATGTGAGGGGGTATCAGGAGATTAGGCCATGTATGGAGAGGACAGGTTGTGGAGATTACATGTGAGGGGGTATCAGGAGATTAGGCCATGTATGGAGAGGACAGGTTGTGGAGATTACATGTGAGGAGGTATCAGGAGATTAGGTCATGTATGGAGAGGACAGGTTGTGGAGATTACATGTGAGAGGTATCAGGAGATTAGGTCATGTATGGAGAGGACAGGTTGTGGAGATTACATGTGAGGAGGTATCAGGAGATTAGGTCATGTATGGAGGGACAGGTTGTGGAGATTACATGTGAGGGGGTATCAGGAGATTAGGTCATGTATGGAGGGACAGGTTGTGGACTGGAGATTACATGTGGGAGGTATCAGGAGATTAGGTCATGTATGGAGGGACAGGTTGTGGAGATTATATGTGAGGAGGAATCAGTAGATTAGGCCATGTATGGAGGGACAGATTGTGGAGATTACATGTGGGGGGTATCAGGAGATTAGGCCATGTATGGAGAGGACAGGGTGTGGAGATTACATGTGAGGGGGTATCAGGAGATTAGGTCATGTATGGAGAGGACAGGTTGTGGAGATTACATGTGAGGGGGTATCAGGAGATTAGGTCATGTATGGAGAGGACAGGTTGTGGAGATTACATGTGAGGGGGTATCAGGAGATTAGGCCATGTATGGAGAGGACAGGTTGTGGAGATTACATGTGAGGAGGTATCAGGAGATTAGGTCATGTATGGAGAGGACAGGTTGTGGAGATTACATGTGAGAGGTATCAGGAGATTAGGTCATGTATGGAGAGGACAGGTTGTGAAGATTACATGTGAGGAGGTATCAGGAGATTAGGACATGTATGGAGAGGACAGGTTGTGGAGATTACATGTGAGGGGGTATCAGGAGATCAGGTCATGTATGGAGAGGACAGGTTGTGGAGATTACATGTGAGGAGGTATCAGGAGATCAGGTCATGTATGGAGAGGACAGGTTGTGGAGATTACATGTGAGGGGGTATCAGGAGATTAGGCCATGTATGGAGAGGACAGGTTGTGGAGATTACATGTGAGGGGGTATCAGGAGATTAGGCCATGTATGGAGAGGACAGGTTGTGGAGATTACATGTGAGGGGGTATCAGGAGATTAGGTCATGTATGGAGAGGACAGGTTGTGGACTGGAGATTACATGTGAGGAGGTGTCAGGAGATTAGGTCATGTATGGAGAGGACAGGTTGTGGAGATTACATGTGAGAGGTATCAGGAGATTAGGTCATGTATGGAGAGGACAGGTTGTGGACTGGAGATTACATGTGAGGAGGTATCAGGAGATTAGGTCATGTATGGAGAGGACAGGTTGTGGAGATTACATGTGAGAGGTATCAGGAGATTAGGTCATGTATGGAGAGGACAGGTTGTGGAGATTACATGTGAGGAGGTAGCAGGAGATTAGGTCATGTATGGAGAGGACAGGTTGTGGAGATTACATGTGAGAGGTATCAGGAGATTAGGTCATGTATGGAGAGGACAGGTTGTGGAGATTACATGTGAGAGGTATCAGGAGATTAGGTCATGTATGGAGAGGACAGGTTGTGGAGATTACATGTGAGGAGGTATCAGGAGATTACATCATGTATGGAGAGGACAGGTTGTGGAGATTACATGTGAGGGGGTATCAGGAGATTAGGTCATGTATGGAGGGGACAGGTTGTAGAGATTACATGTGAGGAGGTATCAGGAGATTAGGTCATGTATGGAGAGGACAGGTTGTGGAGATTACATGTGAGGAGGTATCAGGAGATTAGGCCATGTATGGAGAGGACAGGTTGTGGAGATTACATGTGAGAGGTATCAGGAGATTAGGACATGTATGGAGAGGACAGGTTGTGGAGATTACATGTGAGAGGTATCAGGAGATTAGGCCATGTATGGAGAGGACAGGTTGTGGAGATTACATGTGAGGGGGTAGCAGGAGATTACATCATGTATGGAGAGGACAGGTTGTGGAGATTACATGTGAGGGGGTATCAGGAGATTAGGTCATGTATGGAGAGGACAGGTTGTGGAGATTACATGTGAGGGGGTATCAGGAGATTACATCATGTATGGAGAGGACAGGTTGTGGAGATTACATGTGAGGGGGTATCAGGAGATTAGGCCATGTATGGAGAGGACAGGTTGTGGAGATTACATGTGAGGGGGTATCAGGAGATTAGGCCATGTATGGAGAGGACAGGTTGTGGAGATTACATGTTAGGGGGTATCAGGAGATTAGGTCATGTATGGAGAGGACAGGTTGTGGAGATTACATGTGAGGGGGTAGCAGGAGATTACATGAGGGATGTATGGAGGGGACAGGTTGTGGAGATTACATGTGAGGAGGTGTCAGGAGATTAGGTCATGTATGGAGAGGACAGGTTGTGGAGATTACATGTGAGGAGGTATCAGGAGATTAGGTCATGTATGGAGAGGACAGGTTGTGGACTGGAGATTACATGTGAGGAGGTATCAGGAGATTAGGCCATGTATGGAGAGGACAGGTTGTGGAGATTACATGTGAGAGGTATCAGGAGATTAGGCCATGTATGGAGGGGACAGGCTGTGGAGATTACATGTGAGGAGGTATCAGGAGATTAGGTCATGTATGGAGAGGACAGGTTGTGGAGATTACATGTGAGGGGTATCAGGAGATTAGGCCATGTATGGAGGGGACAGGCTGTGGAGATTACATGTGAGGAGGTATCAGGAGATTAGGTCATGTATGGAGAGGACAGGTTGTGGAGATTACATGTGAGGGGTATCAGGAGATTAGGTCATGTATGGAGAGGACAGGTTGTGGAGATTACATGTGAGGAGGTATCAGGAGATTAGGTCATGTATGGAGAGGACAGGTTGTGGAGATTACATGTGAGAGGTATCAGGAGATTAGGTCATGTATGGAGAGGACAGGTTGTGAAGATTACATGTGAGGAGGTATCAGGAGATTAGGACATGTATGGAGAGGACAGGTTGTGGAGATTACATGTGAGGGGGTATCAGGAGATCAGGTCATGTATGGAGAGGACAGGTTGTGGAGATTACATGTGAGGAGGTATCAGGAGATCAGGTCATGTATGGAGAGGACAGGTTGTGGAGATTACATGTGAGGGGGTATCAGGAGATTAGGCCATGTATGGAGAGGACAGGTTGTGGAGATTACATGTGAGGGGGTATCAGGAGATTAGGCCATGTATGGAGAGGACAGGTTGTGGAGATTACATGTGAGGGGGTATCAGGAGATTAGGTCATGTATGGAGAGGACAGGTTGTGGACTGGAGATTACATGTGAGGAGGTGTCAGGAGATTAGGTCATGTATGGAGAGGACAGGTTGTGGAGATTACATGTGAGAGGTATCAGGAGATTAGGTCATGTATGGAGAGGACAGGTTGTGGACTGGAGATTACATGTGAGGAGGTATCAGGAGATTAGGTCATGTATGGAGAGGACAGGTTGTGGAGATTACATGTGAGAGGTATCAGGAGATTAGGTCATGTATGGAGAGGACAGGTTGTGGAGATTACATGTGAGGAGGTAGCAGGAGATTAGGTCATGTATGGAGAGGACAGGTTGTGGAGATTACATGTGAGAGGTATCAGGAGATTAGGTCATGTATGGAGAGGACAGGTTGTGGAGATTACATGTGAGAGGTATCAGGAGATTAGGTCATGTATGGAGAGGACAGGTTGTGGAGATTACATGTGAGGAGGTATCAGGAGATTACATCATGTATGGAGAGGACAGGTTGTGGAGATTACATGTGAGGGGGTATCAGGAGATTAGGTCATGTATGGAGGGGACAGGTTGTAGAGATTACATGTGAGGAGGTATCAGGAGATTAGGTCATGTATGGAGAGGACAGGTTGTGGAGATTACATGTGAGGAGGTATCAGGAGATTAGGCCATGTATGGAGAGGACAGGTTGTGGAGATTACATGTGAGAGGTATCAGGAGATTAGGACATGTATGGAGAGGACAGGTTGTGGAGATTACATGTGAGAGGTATCAGGAGATTAGGCCATGTATGGAGAGGACAGGTTGTGGAGATTACATGTGAGGGGGTAGCAGGAGATTACATCATGTATGGAGAGGACAGGTTGTGGAGATTACATGTGAGGGGGTATCAGGAGATTAGGTCATGTATGGAGAGGACAGGTTGTGGAGATTACATGTGAGGGGGTATCAGGAGATTACATCATGTATGGAGAGGACAGGTTGTGGAGATTACATGTGAGGGGGTATCAGGAGATTAGGCCATGTATGGAGAGGACAGGTTGTGGAGATTACATGTGAGGGGGTATCAGGAGATTAGGCCATGTATGGAGAGGACAGGTTGTGGAGATTACATGTTAGGGGGTATCAGGAGATTAGGTCATGTATGGAGAGGACAGGTTGTGGAGATTACATGTGAGGGGGTAGCAGGAGATTACATGAGGGATGTATGGAGGGGACAGGTTGTGGAGATTACATGTGAGGAGGTGTCAGGAGATTAGGTCATGTATGGAGAGGACAGGTTGTGGAGATTACATGTGAGGAGGTATCAGGAGATTAGGTCATGTATGGAGAGGACAGGTTGTGGACTGGAGATTACATGTGAGGAGGTATCAGGAGATTAGGCCATGTATGGAGAGGACAGGTTGTGGAGATTACATGTGAGAGGTATCAGGAGATTAGGCCATGTATGGAGGGGACAGGCTGTGGAGATTACATGTGAGGAGGTATCAGGAGATTAGGTCATGTATGGAGAGGACAGGTTGTGGAGATTACATGTGAGGGGTATCAGGAGATTAGGCCATGTATGGAGGGGACAGGCTGTGGAGATTACATGTGAGGAGGTATCAGGAGATTAGGTCATGTATGGAGAGGACAGGTTGTGGAGATTACATGTGAGGGGTATCAGGAGATTAGGTCATGTATGGAGAGGACAGGTTGTGGAGATTACATGTGAGGAGGTATCAGGAGATTAGGTCATGTATGGAGAGGACAGGTTGTGGAGATTACATGTGAGAGGTATCAGGAGATTAGGTCATGTATGGAGAGGACAGGTTGTGGAGATTACATGTGAGGAGGTATCAGGAGATTAGGTCATGTATGGAGAGGACAGGTTGTGGAGATTACATGTGAGGGGGTATCAGGAGATTAGGTCATGTATGGAGAGGACAGGTTGTGGAGATTACATGTGAGGGGGTATCAGGAGATTAGGTCATGTATGGAGAGGACAGGTTGTGGAGATTACATGTGAGGGGTATCAGGAGATTAGGCCATGTATGGAGAGGACAGGTTGTGGAGATTACATGTGAGGAGGTATCAGGAGATTAGGTCATGTATGGAGAGGACAGGTTGTGGAGATTACATGTGAGGAGGTATCAGGAGATTAGGTCATGTATGGAGAGGACAGGTTGTGGAGATTACATGTGAGGGGGTATCAGGAGATTAGGTCATGTATGGAGAGGACAGGTTGTGGAGATTACATGTGAGGGGGTATCAGGAGATTAGGTCATGTATGGAGAGGACAGGTTGTGGAGATTACATGTGAGGGGTATCAGGAGATTAGGCCATGTATGGAGAGGACAGGTTGTGGAGATTACATGTGAGGAGGTATCAGGAGATTAGGTCATGTATGGAGAGGACAGGTTGTGGAGATTACATGTGAGGGGGTAGCAGGAGATTACATGAGGGATGTATGGAGGGGACAGGTTGTGGAGATTACATGTGAGAGGTATCAGGAGATTAGGTCATGTATGGAGAGGACAGGTTGTGGAGATTACATGTGAGAGGTATCAGGAGATTAGGTCATGTATGGAGAGGACAGGTTGTGGACATTACATGTGAGGGGGTATCAGGAGATTAGGTCATGTATGGAGAGGACAGGTTGTGGAGATTACATGTGAGGGGGGTAGCAGGAGATTAGGTCATGTATGGAGAGGACAGGTTGTGGAGATTACATGTGAGGGGGTATCAGGAGATTAGGTCATGTATGGAGAGGACAGGTTGTGGAGATTACATGTGAGGAGGTATCAAGAGATTAGGTCATGTATGGAGAGGACAGGTTGTGGAGATTACATGTGAGGGGGTAGCAGGAGATTAGGCCATGTATGGAGAGGACAGGTTGTGGAGATTACATGTGAGAGGGTATCAGGAGATTAGGTCATGTATGGAGAGGACAGGTTGTGGAGATTACATGTGAGGGGGTAGCAGGAGATTAGGTCATGTATGGAGAGGACAGGTTGTGGAGATTACATGTGAGGGGGTATCAGGAGATTAGGTCATGTATGGAGAGGACAGGTTGTGGAGATTACATGTGAGGGGGTATCAGGAGATTAGGTCATGTATGGAGAGGACAGGTTGTGGAGATTACATGTGAGGGGGTATCAGGAGATTAGGTCATGTATGGAGAGGACAGGTTGTGGAGATTACATGTGAGGAGGTATCAGGAGATTAGGTCATGTATGGAGAGGACAGGTTGTGGAGATTACATGTGAGGGGGTATCAGGAGATTAGATCATGTATGGAGAGGACAGGTTGTGGAGATTACATGTGAGGGGGTAGCAGGAGATTAGGTCATGTATGGAGAGGACAGGTTGTGGAGATTACATGTGAGGAGATATCAGGAGATTAGATCATGTATGGAGAGGACAGGTTGTGGAGATTACATGTGAGGAGGTATCAGGGTTTAGGTCATGTATGGAGAGGACAGGTTGTGGAGATTACATGTGAGGGGGTATCAGGAGATTAGGTCATGTATGGAGAGGACAGGTTGTGGAGATTACATGTGAGGGGGTATCAGGAGATTACATCAGAGATGTATGGAGGGGACAGGTTGTGGAGATTACATGTGAGGGGGTAGCAGGAGATTACATCAGAGATGTATGGAGGGGACAGGCTGTGGCCATTCTTGTATGTCAGTGTTAGCATTTTATTTGCTGGGTTATTGGTAGCTCGTGAAGGGATTAGCAAATGGGAGAGACTTGTGAGAAATGAGGAGAGAGGTGGATGAAGTGAGCAGCAGAGTTGAGGTGGAGGAGGGAGCTAGAGCATTTACTGGGAGGCCACAGAGGAGGGGGTTACCGTAGTCTAAGCGGGAAATGAGGGCGCGGACCAGCAGTTATGTAGTATCAAGGAAGAGAGCAAATTCTATAAATGTTTTTGAGTCGGAGGTGGCAGGAGATATTGACGGCTCGGATGTGAGACTTAGAGGACGAAGCACAATCAAAGTTTATCACAAGGAATGGACTTGTAGGACTGGGCTAAGTGCGGTGCCATTAACTTTGATAGCTCAGGCTGTGTGAGGTGGGGAGAAGATGAAGAACTCCTTTTTCTCTTTTTCCGACTTCAACACCACCCAAAATTGGTCCTGGCTGAAAAATCCTTGAAATTGCAATTGTGTGATAGTGCAGCGTGCCGCCATATAGTGCGCTTTATGTAACCATCTGTGATTCTTGTGGCTACCTATCAGAGACCGCATGTGCATTGTAAAAGATCCCAACTACAATCTAGATAGGATTATGTCCACTCCTACATACAGGATTTTCCACAGCAGATTCTGCAGGAAATGTGCAGAAAAAATCCACACGTGTGACCTGCAGGTTGGTCACTGCCTGTGCTGTGGATTTGCCCCCGAGTTCACCCTATGCCTTGCTAAGATTTGCCTTTGTTCTTAATATCATTGTAACTTTTGTACTTTTCTAGTTACATTTGCTTTTTCCTTATAGAGACGCTTCTCATTGTTTCTTGGGGCCGCGAATTCTGTGAAGTTTTTGCTGTCCTTTATGTTATAGTATTGGTTTATTGAGGGTATGTCTTCTCTTCAGATATGGATTGTTCTGTAATGTGCCTGGATTAGTAACGTCCCATCTTACTCTTGCATGGGTTAATCCTTTGCCTGGGTGTTTCATGTTTGAGGCCTGGGAGGGTGCAGGTTTTTTGTCTTTTATGCATTGTGTATAAGCGCTGTAGGACATTTCTCAGTAAAGTCTTATCTCATAATGTTACCTGGAATTGTTTGTGCAGTTATATTCTATGGTGTCTTCTAATTTCTTCAAGCGACTTCCATTCCACAGAATAGAGAATAACGTTCTCATGAATGAAGCAGCAGCTCGCACATGTCTGATGATCCATGCCATAGTATGGGAGTGTCGGAGATAGCCAAGCACCGTACTCAGCCTTTCTTTTACAGTCTTATAAAGAAACATGGCGCAGCCTGACACTTCATGTATAGCACCTCCATTCTCATGATCAGTGGGGAACCCAGCAGTCAGTCATCCCCATTCTGTGGACAAGTTGTAGTTATCGGAATACCCCTTTAAGTAGACATTTTGGTAATGTTTCCACCCACTAGTTGTGTCTTACAAGTAGTCACAGATTTAGCAGTGTGATGCTTTGGAACAGACTTTATTTTTTCTCCACTGGTTTCAGTATGAAATCAGCGGAAACCTGACACACACCCGGCCGACCCCATTATAGTCTATGGGGTTCACAGGTAACCGATGCTTTAGCGGACCCGAATGACGGAGAGCCCAGCACAAGTGTGACACAACTTTTTTGTCCAGCACTTTTCAGTTAAATCACAATGGACACCCGAACACCCCGTTATAGTCAGTGGGGTCCATCAGTCTCCGTATGTTTCTGCTATTTTAGTTGTCCATGTGTCTGTTATTATAGTCCTCTGACAGATCAGAACAATGAGCAGCCCAGCACAGATGTGAACTTAGCCTAACAGGAGTCCACTCACCTCTGTCAATAAGCTTTATTTGTCAGAGGACTAGAACAGCAGACACATAGACAGCTAAAATAGCAGACACATACGGAGACTGACGGACCCCATCTGATCGGCCCTGTCACCCTGAGCAGTTTGGTGTTTTATTTATAGAAAAACATTCAGCCGCTCCAAAGATATAACCCCTTTTAGTGTTGATGCAAATTATTGTCTATTAGCCAAGGGGGTGGGATCTCTGCTTTATGTCATACAGTGTTACCGCCCACTTGGCTAGTAGACCCTAATTTATACATATAACTAAGTCATAATAAATATGTAAAGAAAGGGCCTTGTGCCAAATGTGCCCCACAATATCATCAGTGATAAATCTCCTGTGTATGTAGTAGGAAATAGTGCACTTAGAGGAGAGACTGTGAAAGGGTTAACCTGTACATTTGGAAGGGTGGAGGATCCATTCCAGACATATAACGCATAATCCAGGTCAATTCAATCTACACAGTTGGATGGTTTCCCAGTGGCGGCAGCTTTAATACATCAGCACCAGAGCGATGGGGCCCTACAGTATATACGTCATGGTGGAGATTCTGTACACCGCTCAAGGCTAACAGCGAGAGTTTCACAGATGGGAGGGAATCCGCAGAGGGTCCAGGACTCTCAGCAGCCTCAGCACAATGCTCCAGTATCACTGGGAAATGGCCATTACTATAGGGCGTTACTGAAGTGCTTTGTGGATTACCTAAAGCAGCTTCTAACTAGGACAACTAGGTCTGCTCAATATAAACCCAACCCTGGGTGAAAACTGTCAACAAGTGTTGTGTTTCCCTGCAGTGCCCCCACAGGAAAAATTGAGTATTACACGGTTGCCATTGAAATCAATGGCCTGTCTATATAAAGTACAGATGCAATGTCCTCCAGAACAATATCAATATCAGATTGGTCATGGTCTGACACCCGGCACCCTCATCCACCAGCAGTAATAAGTGGCAGTGGTGCTCAGTTCTGGGGCGCAGTCCTCCAGCTTCACAGGCCATTTCACAACATGGTTATCGGTCGTGTGACCAGTTGGCAGCTCTCCCATTAAGGTGAATGGGGATGAGTTGCAATACCAAGCACAGCCACTATACAATGTACAACGCTGTGCTTAGTAAGTAGTGAAGAGGTTGCAGCAGTTTTCTGGGGTACACGTGGGGTACCAAGTGTCAAACCCCCACTGACCACATATTAATAACCTATCCTAAAAAATAGCCCATCACTATTTTAGTACTGGATGGCTGGGGACATGGGCAGTGGGATAGAGATGGGCCCTCCAGGCTCTCAGCTACCGCCCTCTGCTTAGTTCACATCTGCCTTTACTACCCCCATGGTAAAGCGTGTATTAAGTATAATTTACAAGATTGTTCATCTGCATTCCTCTATATCCAAGGAGAACTACCTAAGACAAGATTCACAACATCCTGTGTATGGGAGCAGCATATGGAGGATGCATTATACTGTAGCACCTGTGCCCTTTAAGGGCCCCAGCAATTGTTGCCAGTGGGAAGAAGTCTTTGTAGTTGCCCAAGACTTGAGACACATTAAAAGCAACAAAAATCTACAAAATCTGTCATTTAACCTCATAATATATGTCACATTGAATCTTTGCTCATTTTCTTTGTGATCTTACCTAAATTTATTAGCACAATCTCCATCACCAAAGAATGACTAACACATTAACAATTGTGTTCTGTGCACTTTACCGTAAAACTCTACAAAACTACACAAGTCACATGATATAACCAACTACAACCTAATAATAATAATAGTGTCCCTCGCCTTCCCTTCTCCCTCCCCCCTCCACATTCAGTTGTGATTTATGTTGCAGAATAGTGAGTGCAGCTCTGGAGTATAATACAGGATAAGTAATGTAATGTATGTACACAGTGACTGCACCAGCAGAATAGTGAGCGCAGCTCTGGAGTATAATACAGGATGTAACTCAGGATCAGTACAGGGTAAGTAATGTAATGTATGTACACAGTGACTGCACCAGCAGAATAGTGAGCGCAGCTCTGGAGTATAATACAGGATGTAACTCAGGATCAGTACAGGGTAAGTAATGTAATGTATGTACACAGTGACTGCACCAGCAGAATAGTGAGCGCAGCTCTGGAGTATAATACAGGATGTAACGCAGGATCAGTACAGGATAAGTAATGTAATGTATGTACACAGTGACTGTACCAGCAGAATAGTGAGCGCAGCTCTGGAGTATAATACAGGATATAACTCAGGATCAGTACAGGATAAGTAATGTAATGTATGTACACAGTGACTGTACCAGCAGAATAGTGAGCGCAGCTCTGGAGTATAATACAGGATATAACTCAGGATCAGTACAGGATAAGTAATGTAATGTATGTACACAGTGACTGTACCAGCAGAATAGTGGAGCGGGTGCTGGCAGCGTGTGGCGCAGCTCTGGAGTATAATACAGGATGTAACTCAGGATCAGTACGTGTGTGGCAGGGGCCGCGTGGGCGCGCTCGGGTTACAGGATAAGTAATGTAATGTATGTACACAGTGACTGCACCAGCAGAATAGTGAGCGCAGCTCTGGAGTATAATACAGGATGTAACTCAGGATCAGTACAGGATAAGTAATGTAATGTATGTACACAGTGACTGCACCTGCAGAATAGTGAGCGCAGCTCTGGAGTATAATACAGGATGTAACTCAGGATCAGTACAGGATAAGTAATGTAATGTATGTACACAGTGACTGCACCTGCAGAATAGTGAGCGCAGCTCTGGAGTATAATACAGGATGTAACTCAGGATCAGTACAGGATAAGTAATGTAATGTATGTACACAGTGACTGTACCAGCAGAATAGTGAGCGCAGCTCTGGAGTATAATACAGGATGTAACTCAGGATCAGTACAGGTTAAGTAATGTAATGTATGTACACAGTGACTGTACCAGCAGAATAGTGAGCGCAGCTCTGGAGTATAATACAGGATAAGTAATGTAATGTATGTACACAGTGACTGCACCAGCAGAATAGTGAGCGCAGCTCTGGAGTATAATCCAGGATATAACTCAGGATCAGTACAGGATAAGTAATGTATGTACACAGTGACTGTACCAGCAGAATAGTGAGCGCAGCTCTGGAGTATAATACAGGATGTAACTCAGGATCAGTACAGGATAAGTAATGTAATGTATGTACACAGTGACTGCACCAGCAGAATAGTGAGCGCAGCTCTGGAGTATAATACAGGATATAACTCAGAATCAGTACAGGATAAGTAATGTAATGTATGTACACAGTGACTGTACCAGCAGAATAGTGAGTGCAGCTCTGGGGTATAATACAGGAGGTAACTCAGGATCAGTACAGGATAAGTAATGTAATGTATGTACACAGTAACTGCACCAGCAGAATAGTGAGCACAGCTCTGGAGTATAATACAGGATAAGTAATGTAATGTATGTACACAGTGACTGCACCAGCAGAATAGTGAGTGCAGCTCTGGAGTATAATACAGGATGTAACTCAGGATCAGTACAGGATAAGTAATGTAATGTATGTACACAGTGACTGTACCAGCAGAATAGTGAGTGCAGCTCTGGAGTTGTAGAGTTAGTCTAGATGTAAACCGTTCAGGGATGGAGTATATACTTGTATGTCCATATCATTGCTCCACGTATATATCATCTTTGTGGCCTGTGTCTTTGCTCATCGGGTTGGGCTGCAGTTACAGATCTGTGTATATACGGTATATTTGATACTCTCCTTCATCTCAGATCTTTACTAAGCTCATCTGGTGATGTCTATAATTGAATTTCTTCTCCAGGCATTTATAGTATAACCCTTTGTTAAAGGGGCAGTACACACTCACCAGATTCAGCGCCTGCTCCTTGGATCACTGTGCTGTGAACAGGAAATGAATACATTGGGGATTTGTAGTTCAGGACCACTCCTCACTACAGCTGTGCTCCCTCCATTCAGCATCTATGCGTGTATCAGAGAGGAGCATACAGGGTTGGGTCACTGGGGTGCGGGGGCACATTCATACATTAATTGGTGAATGAGGTTATAGAGCGGGTCAGGAACCTCTTTATACTTATAGTAACATATGACGGTATATAGGGGCTCTATATACTTCTGGTGCTGTAGAGAAAGTGATGACAGATGACCTAGGACACGACCAGTGACAGAAGACCCGATTGTCTCCATTACTATGGTGAAGCACCAGAGGGCTGTAGTTGCTATTCCTGTCATGTAGCAGATACTGAGCTAGTAGTGGATGACACAATAATAAAAAAAATCATTTACTACTCGTACTACATGTATATCTATGTCAGATACAGTGTATATACATCCTATACAGTGTGATGTCAGCATACTAGGTGACATCATTGGCTTTGCCCCATATATAGCTTGTGCACCAGGGCCCAGCTTCACTCTTGATAAAACATTTTATCGCTGGGGTTTAGCACTTTTGCTCACCACATGGACTGGTTGACATAAGTGCTCTAAATGATGTGCCATAGCTGGGGGTACATTACCTAGTTTTCATTGGGATCAAGAAGTTTCAAGTTGCTCTTCTGGCACTGGTCGCTCTCCGTTTCCAAGATGGATGGAAAAATATTACCCCTCATAATGGTGTAGTGGGGGCCGACTTGTGACTGTGATCTGTGATTATAATGTTATGTTCTGGGGCGACTACAGATGTTCATCACTATGGAGAAACCCATCCATATGGAAGTCATTACAGACAGAGCATGACCTTCCCAGTAACTCTGCACCCTGAGAAATACAGGCAGAGGAGCAGAATATTCCTGATGATTATAATGGCCACATCTGAGCCGCGTTACATGAGAAAAAGGGAATTATAGTAAATGTGATGAAAGCACAAGCAATCTGTGGGAGTAGGAGACCCGAGACTGTGACACACTGACACTGAGGGGGACAAGGTCAATGACAAACCTAGAGTGGTAATGATAATGACAGGCTGACACTGGGGGTACAGGATAATGACAGGCTGACACTGAGGGGGACAAGGTCAATGACAGGCTGACACTGGGGGTACGGGATAATGACAGGCTGACACTGGGGGTACAGGATAATGACAGGCTGACACTGGGGGTACAGGATAATGACAGGCTGACACTGGGGGTACGGGATAATGACAGGCTGACACTGGGGGTACGGGATAATGACAGGCTGACACTGGGGGTACGGGATAATGACAGGCTGACACTGGGGGTACAGGATAATGACAGGCTGACACTGGGGGTACGGGATAATGACAGGCTGACACTCGGGGTACGGGATAATGACAGGCTGACACTGGGGTACGGGATAATGACGGGCTGACACTGGGGGTACGGGATAATGACGGGCTGACACTGGGGGTACGGGATAATGACGGGCTGACACTGGGGGTACGGGATAATGACGGGCTGACACTGGGGGTACAGGATAATGACGGGCTGACACTGGGGGTACAGGATAATGAGAGGCTGACACTCAGGGTACGGGATAATGACAGGCTGACACTGGGGGTACGGGATAATGACAGGCTGACACTGGGGGTACGGGATAATGACAGGCTGACACTCGGGGGTACGGGATAATGACAGGCTGACACTGGGGGTACGGGATAATGACAGGCTGACACTGGGGGTACAGGATAATGACAGGCTGACACTGGGGGTACAGGATAATGACAGGCTGACACTGGGGGTACAGGATAATGACAGGCTGACACTCGGGGTACGGGATAATGACAGGATGACAGTGGGGGTACAGGATAATGACAGGCTGCCACTCAGGGTACAGGATAATGACAGGCTGACACTGGGGGTACAGGATAATGACAGGCTGACACTGGGGGTACAGGATAATGACAGGCTGACACTCGGGGGTACAGGATAATGACAGGCTGACACTGGGGGTACAGGATAATGACAGGCTGACACTCGGGGGTACAGGATAATGACAGGCTGACACTCGGGGTACAGGATAATGACAGGCTGACACTGGGGGTACAGGATAATGACAGGCTGACACTGGGGGTACAGGATAATGACAGGCTGACACTGGGGGTACAGGATAATGACAGGCTGACACTGGGGGTACAGGATAATGACAGGCTGACACTGGGGGTACAGAACACTAACTTTTGGGGGGGAGCTGTGCGGTATTTTACTCAAATGTATTACTGGATGCGGCACGTGTAGACGACCAGGGTGCTGTAAATCTGCTGGCTCAGCATTGGGGGGGTGTATAGCAGAAGAGATGACAATTAATAAAGGGCACACAGCAGGAAATGCGTAGAAGAAAGAGGAAGCAGTCACCCCCACCTTAGCTGGCATTGTGTTTGCAAGGTGCTAAATACAGTAACACTTCTGCCTTTTTGGCCTTTGTTGTCTTAGAAACCCACAGGAACAAACAATTACAAGTTTTTGTCAGAACATCAAAATGACATTCACTTCCATGTTTGGTTTACAAGCCATTTTGGGTGCAGGGACCTTTAGATTTCTAGGCTATTGATGATTCTGCTTAGTAAAAGAGGATCTGACATCACACAGGGGGGTTCGATATTATACAGGAGAAAGTTTTTTTTTTGTTTTTTTTTTAAGAACAATCCATGTGTAATGAAAAATGGTTATTCCATAAAGACACTTGTGGATTGGGGATAAATGTCACATCGCTGGGGGTTCCCCAGTGATCAGGAGAATGGGGGACTAAAGGATCCCCATGCCTCCGTGTGAATGAAGCATCAGTGTGTTTGTGTGACCGGCGCATCATTCACTGCTATGGGGCTGCCAGCAGTCGGACCCCCAGCAATGTGACACAGGCTACACAATGACTTTGGCCATGACTTACACCATGCCACCAAAGATTGTCATGTCGCCCTGGGACCCCTTCATTGAATCACACTGTGATCCTGAGGATGCAATGACCGCAACTTCTAGTCACAAACAAAATCCAACACTGCTCAATGTTGTTGCAACTAGGAGTCAAAGCCGCAGCACCCTCAGGGTCACAATGTGACTCCATGTACTTACATTAGTGCAACATGATGATCTTTGTGCAACAGGATTACAGAAAAGTAAGGCTAGGTTCACATCTGCATTGGAGACTTTACTGCAGATTCTGTCTAAACTCGGCATAGAGAAAAGTGCTGCACGTAGGACTTTTTTTTTTTCTCTGCTGATTTCAGTATAAAACTGGCGGACCCCCTTAGTCTATGGGGTCTGCGTGTAACTGCTTTTTTAGAGGATGGGCTCTCCGTCTTTCGGGTCTCTATGTGGACCCAAACGATGGAGAGACGAATGCCAGTGTGAACCTAGCATAAAATAACTGGGCAGAGGATAAAGTGCAGGCTGGGCAGGGCCGCATTAACCATAGGGACAAAAGTGCGGGACAGCGGGATAGTCCTGCATTTGCTGTACCACTGTCCTGGGCAATGGGTCCAATGCAACCCCAACTCATCGGCATGGGAGCAACCTGGGGAAGACATGACACAGTGGGGGCAACCTGGAGGGCTACATAAACTATGGGGGCAACCTGGAGTGGGGGGGCATGAAGTTGTGGGGGCAACCTGGAGAGCTACATGAAACTATGGGGGCAACCTGGGGTGGGGGGGACATGATACTGTGGGGGAAGGAAACCTGGAGGGCTACATGAAACTGTGGGGGCAACTGGAGGGGGACAGGTTAATGTTTGAGGGGCCACAAGGAGGGAGACAGGTTAATGTCTGAGGGGCCACAAGGAGGGGGAC
Organism: Leptodactylus fallax; assembly: GCA_947044405.1. Lineage (NCBI taxonomy): Eukaryota > Metazoa > Chordata > Amphibia > Anura > Leptodactylidae > Leptodactylus > Leptodactylus fallax. Next base: position 276,480 of record CAMRHE010000977.1, on the reverse strand, counting down.
AGGTTAATGTCTGAGGGGCCACAAGGAGGGGGACAGGTTAATGTCTGAGGGGCCACGTGGGGAAAGGTTAAAATGTGATGCATGCAGGGGCATGTGACTGTGATGGGCCACTTAGAAGCATTATATTGCATGGGGCCACTGAGGGACCACTATAAATTGTGCGGGTCAGGTATGTGTAAGTATTGCTGATGGGGGGGAGGGCATTAATGAAACCTTTGTACTGGGCCCACCAATGTGTTAAAATGGCCCTGATGCTGGGACTTGTACTGCCACAGGATGAAGACCAACAGATATAAGACGTTTATATGTTTCATTTTATAAAGAAGTGTCAGATTATCAGATATTGAAGGCAGATTGGATTTAGATTTCCCTGGAGCTCCTGACCTTCTGTAATGAGGGAATTGCTGCAACACCTTCTATTTGTGAACATTTCATTACCTACTAACCTCCTCTTCCCTGAAGGTCGTGGACGGTCCCATTGCCCTTGATGTACAGCTCTGCATTTGTGATGTGGTAGATGTTGGCATCAGACCATAGACATAAACTTCAAAGCTCCGATCCTTTAAGAATAAAACAATGACTTACTGGGCACAACACAGAAGATCCCCAATGACCAGTATGTACCATACAAACATGGTGGATCAATCATATTCTACAAAGAAGACCCATTGTACCAAGAGCATCTGATGTCTAGGAGACAGGATAGAATGACACATGGCAACGCTGGTCACACATGATATTAACATTACAGTCCCATGGGAAAGAAATTGTATTCAATAATTCTAACGTCCCTGACAACATCCCTTATTACTCCGGAGTTTTTCTTTAAGAGTCGTTTAATGTTTGTCTTGCTCTATTAATGTGGACGGAATATAAATCTTCATGTTAGCTCCATTATTTCAGAACAGTGTTGATTCTGTAGACACATGGAGACAATGTCACATTGTAATGTAGAGAACATCTACACCATAATCCAGCCAACTTGCCTCTGGCCATAGGAGCAATTCAAAAATCAACAAGAGGGAGATTTATTTTCTTCCTCCTCATACACCCAAATTTATAATTGCCTGCGTCTGCTCTGGGGAATAATCGCCTGCCCAGCAGTAAGGATCTGCTTGGTCTGACCATGTGTCCAGCTCACAAGAGGTTTCCTCTGGGCTTCCACTTCAGTTTTTAATCATTTTAGCACCATACAAAGGCCATGTTCTTGAGCTGCCAAAACTTCACAAGTTGCCCAGCCAGACTGGCATTTAGATAATGAGACAGTTGGATGGAATTCAGGGAAGAAAGATCACATCAAGATAGACTCTATTATATCCAAGCTCATAGAAGAAAGAGCACATTTGTATACTCCAAGTTCAGGGTCAAGTATGACAGGACCAAACTAGGAATGGATGAGTGTGCACTGAAATATCAGGACAATAAGAATATATCTACTATAATACTGCCCCCTGTGTACAAGAATATAACTACTATAATACTCCTCCTATGTACAAGAATATAACTACTATAATACTGCTCCTATGTACAAGAATATAACTACTATAATACTGCTCCCTATGTACAAGAATATAACTACTATAATACTATCCTATGTACAAGAATATAACTACTATAATACTGCTCCTTTGTACAAGAATATAACTACTATAATACTACTCCTATGTACAAGAATATAACTACTATAATACTGCTCCTATGTACAATAATATAACTACTATAATACTGCTCCTATGTACAAGAAAATAACTACTATAATACTACCTATGTACAAGAATATAGCTACTATAATACTCCTCCAATGTACAAGAATATAACTACTATAATACTACCTCCTATGTACAAGAATATATCTACTATAATACTGCTCCTATGTACAAGACTATAACTACTATAATACTACCTCCTATGTACAAGAATATAACTACTATAATACTACTCCTATGTACAAGAATATAACTACTATAATACTGCCCCCTATGTATAAGAATATAACTACTATAATACTGCCCCCTGTGTACAAGAATATAACTACTATAATACTACCTCCTATGTACAAGAATATAACTACTATAATACTACCTCCTATGTACAAGAATATATCTACTATAATACTACCTCCTATGTACAAGAATATAACTACTATAATACTGCTGCTTTGTACAAGAATATAACTACTATAATACTGCTTCTATGTACAAGAATATAACTACTATAATACTGCTCCTATGTACAAGAATATAACTACTATAATACTGCCCCCTGTGTACAAGAATATAACTACTATAATACTACTTCTATGTACAAGAATATAACTACTATAATACTGCCCCCTGTGTACAAGAATATAACTACTATAATACTCCTCCTATGTACAAGAATATAACTACTATAATACTACCTCCTATGTACAAGAATATAACTACTATAATACTGCTGCTTTGTACAAGAATATAACTACTATAATACTGCTTCTATGTACAAGAATATAACTACTATAATACTGCTCCTATGTACAAGAATATATCTACTATAATACTGCCCCCTGTGTACAAGAATATAACTACTATAATACTCCTCCTATGTACAAGAATATAACTACTATAATACTACCTCCTATGTACAAGAATATAACTACTATAATACTACCTCCTATGTACAAGAATATATCTACTATAATACTGCCCCCTGTGTACAAGAATATAACTACTATAATACTACCTCCTATGTACAAGAATATAACTACTATAATACTGCTCCTATGTACAAGAATATAACTACTATAATACTACTCCTATGTACAAGAATATAACTACTATAATACTACTCCTATGTACAAGAATATAACTACTATAATACTGCTCCTATGTACAAGAATATAACTACTATAATACTGCCCCCTATGTACAAGAATATAACTACTATAATACTGCTCCTACGTACAAGAATATAACTACTATAATACTGCTCCTATGTACAAGAATATAACTACTATAATACTACCTCCTATGTACAAGAATATAACTACTATAATACTACCTCCTATGTACAAGAATATAACTACTATAATACTGCTCCTATGTACAAGAATATAACTACTATAATACTGCCCCCTATGTACAAGAATATAACTACTATAATACTACTCCTATGTACAAGAATATAACTACTATAATACTGCTCCTATGTACAAGAATATAAGTACTATAATACTACCTCCTATGTACAAGAATATAACTACTATAATACTGCTCCTATGTATAACAATATAACTACTATAATACTGTACCTATGTACAAGAATATAACTACTATAATACTGCCCCTATGTACAAGAATATAACTACTATAATACTGCCCCCTATGTACAAGAATATAACTACTATAATACTACCTCCTATGCACAAGAATATAACTACTATAATACTGCTCCTATGTATAACAATATAACTACTATAATACTGCTCCTACGTACAAGAATATAACTACTATAATACTGCTCCTACGTACAAGAATATAACTACTATAATACTGCTCCTATGTACAAGAATATAACTACTATAATACTACCTCCTATGTACAAGAATATAACTACTATAATACTGCTCCTATGTACAAGAATATAACTACTATAATACTGCCCCCTATGTACAAGAATATAACTACTATAATACTACTCCTATGTACAAGAATATAACTACTATAATACTGCTCCTATGTACAAGAATATAAGTACTATAATACTACCTCCTATGTACAAGAATATAACTACTATAATACTGCTCCTATGTATAACAATATAACTACTATAATACTGTACCTATGTACAAGAATATAACTACTATAATACTGCACCTATGTACAAGAATATAACTACTATAATACTGCCCCCTATGTACAAGAATATAACTACTATAATACTACCTCCTATGTACAAGAATATAACTACTATAATACTGCTCCTATGTATAACAATATAACTACTATTACCACTTGTAATATAGTGTTATATAATTATATATACTTGTGCCCCCATTGTTGTGTAGTACTTGGTATACTGAGTCACTCTGCTCTTCTCTGTATATGGATTACTTGCCATTAGTCCTGTAGTGGTTTACATTATATAAGATATATAGATGGCTCTGGATTCTCTGCCTTATATGCTGGATTCAGGATTTTCCAGTTGTTATTTTGTTTCATATCTACATGTTCTGTCCCCAGCCTAGAGCTCAGATACATGACTGTATCACATCAATAGCAGAATACACTGAAATGAGGACATGCTGTGCTGTTAGATCCACTACTACAACATAACATGGTGATCAACTGCTGACTAGAAGACCACCCTGAGGCGGGATTCATGTCATTTGTAGATGTTGTTTCTTAAGGACAACCATAGCTAAACCACTGCTAATTGTCCTGACTACATTACAGTTCCCTGGATTTCTCTACCAGGTGTGCACATCTATGATTGCTGTAACTTCTCTCTCCAGTTACATGACATAGGCTTATCTTATAGATATTACAACAGATCCATCCATTTACAATCATCAACTGCTGACTGAGGAAGAAAGTGAAAATCTACTTCGTCCGAAAGGAACAAGTATCCCAAATATGGCAGAATAACCAGCGATCTTATCCCTGGAGGGCGCTAATTTATACACCGCGATTGTCACCCAGAATAAACTGTAAGAACGTAATGTATCTACATCTTATATTTAACTACTGCACTACTGGAGCACAACATACTGAGTGTACCTAGATCATGTACTGCGGTTTATTCTTGTACATAGGGGCAGTATTATAGTAGTTATATTCTTGTACATAGGGGGTAGTATTATAGTAGTTATATTCTTGTACATAGGAGGTAGTATTATAGTAGTTATATTCTTGTACATAGGAGGTAGTATTATAGTAGTTATATTCTTGTACATAGGAGTAGTATTATAGTAGTTATATTCTTGTACATAGGAGCAGTATTATAGTAGTTATATTCTTGTACTTAAGAGTAGTATTATAGTAGTTATATTCTTGTACATAGGAGGTAGTATTATTGTAGTTATATTCTTGTACATAGGGGGCAGTATTATAGTAGTTATATTCTTGTACATAGGAGCAGTATTATTGTAGTTATATTCTTGTACATAGGAGCAGTATTATAGTAGTTATATTCTTGTACATAGGAGCAGTATTATTGTAGTTATATTCTTGTACATAGGAGCAGTATTATAGTAGTTATATTCTTGTACATAGGAGCAGTATTATAGTAGTTATATTCTTGTACATAGGAGCAGTATTATAGTAGTTATATTCTTGTACATAGGGGGCAGTATTATAGTAGTTATATTCTTGTACATAGGACAGTATTATAGTAGTTATATTCTTGTACATAGGGGGTAGTATTATAGTAGTTATATTCTTGTACATAGGAGCAGTATTATAGTAGTTATATTCTTGTACATAGGGGCAGTATTATAGTAGTTATATTCTTGTACATAGGAGCAGTATTATAGTAGTTATATTCTTGTACATAGGAGCAGTATTATAGTAGTGATATTCTTGTACATAGGAGTAGTATTATAGTAGTTATATTCTTGTACATAGGAGGCAGTATTATAGTAGTTATATTCTTGTACATAGGAGGTAGTATTATAGTAGTTATATTCTTGTACATAGGGGGCAGTATTATAGTAGTTATATTCTTGTACATAGGAGCAGTATTATAGTAGTTATATTCTTGTACATAGGAGCAGTATTATAGTAGATATTCTTGTACATACATGGGAGGTAGTATTATAGTAGTTATATTCTTGTATATAGGAGCAGTATTATAGTAGTTATATTCTTGTACATAGGAGCAGTATTATAGTAGTTATATTCTTGTACATAGGAGCAGTATTATAGTAATATTCTTGTACATAGGAGGTAGTATTATAGTAGTTATATTCTTGTATATAGCAGCAGTATTATAGTAGTTATATTCTTGTACATAGGAGCAGTATTATAGTAGTTATATTCTTGTACATAGGGGGCAGTATTATAGTAGTTATATTCTTGTACATAGGAGGTAGTATTATAGTAGTTATATTCTTGTACATAGGGGCAGTATTATAGTAGTTATATTCTTGTACATAGGGAGCAGTATTATAGTAGTTATATTCTTGTACATAGGGGGCAGTATTATAGTAGTTATATTCTTGTACATAGGAGCAGTATTATAGTAATATTCTTGTACATAGGAGGTAGTATTATAGTAGTTATATTCTTGTACATAGGGGGCAGTATTATAGTAGTTATATTCTTGTACATAGGGGGGCAGTATTATAGTAGTTATATTCTTGTACATAGGAGCAGTATTATAGTAGTTATATTCTTGTACATAGGAGCAGTATTATAGTAGTTATATTCTTGTACATAGGGGGCAGTATTATAGTAGTTATATTCTTGTACATAGGAGCAGTATTATAGTAGTTATATTCTTGTACATAGGAGCAGTATTATAGCAGTTATATTCTTGTACATAGGAGGTAGTATTATACTAGTTATATTCTTGTACATAGGAGCAGTATTATAGTAGTTATATTCTTGTACATAAGAGCAGTATTATAGTAGTTATATTCTTGCACATAGGGGGCAGTATTATAGTAGTTATATTCTTGTACATAGGAGTAGTATTATAGTAGTTATATTCTTGTATATAGGAGCAGTATTATAGTAGTTATATTCTTGTACATAGGAGTAGTAGTATAGTAGTTATATTCTTATACATAGGAGGTAGTATTATAGTAGTTATATTCTTGTACAGGTATATTCTTGTACATAGGAGCAGTATTATAGTAGTTATATTCTTGTACATAGGAGTAGTATTATAGTAGTTATATTCTTGTACATAGGAGCAGTATTATAGTAGTTATATTCTTGTACATAGCAGTATTATAGTAGTTATATTCTTGTACATAGGAGGTAGTATTATAGTAGTTATATACTTGTACATAGGAGCAGTATTATAGTAGTTATATTCTTGTACATAGGAGCAGTATTATAGTAGTTATATTCTTGTACATAAGAGCAGTATTATAGTAGTTATATTCTTGTACATAGGGGGCAGTATTATAGTAGTTATATTCTTGTACATATGGGCAGTATTATAGTAGTTATATTCTTGTACATAGGAGCAGTATTATAGTAGTTATATTCTTGTACATAGGGGGCAGTATTATAGTAGTTATATTCTTGTACATAGGAGCAGTATTATAGTAGTTATATTCTTGTACATAGGAGCAGTATTATAGTAGTTATATTCTTGTACATAGGGGGCAGTATTATAGTAGTTATATTCTTGTACATAGGAGGTAGTATTATAGTAGTTATATTCTTGTACATAGGAGCAGTATTATACTAGTTATATTCTTGTACATAGGAGCAGTATTATAGTAGTTATATTCTTGTACATAGGGGGCAGTATTATAGTAGTTATATTCTTGTACATAGGAGGTAGTATTATAGTAGTTATATTCTTGTACATAGGAGCAGTATTATACTAGTTATATTCTTGTACATAGGAGCAGTATTATAGTAGTTATATTCTTGTACATAGGGGGCAGTATTATAGTAGTTATATTCTTGTACATAGGAGTAGTATTATAGTAGTTATATTCTTGTATATAGGATCAGTATTATAGTAGTTATATTCTTGTACATAGGAGTAGTAGTATAGTAGTTATATTCTTATACATAGGAGGTAGTATTATAGTAGTTATATTCTTGTACAGGTATATTCTTGTACATAGGAGCAGTATTATAGTAGTTATATTCTTGTACATAGGAGTAGTATTATAGTAGTTATATTCTTGTACATAGGAGGTAGTATTATAGTAGTTATATTCTTGTACATAGGAGCGGTATTATAGTAGTTATATTCTTGTACATAGGAGCAGTATTATAGTAGTTATATTCTTGTACATAGGAGTAGTATTATAGTAGTTATATTCTTGTACATAGGAGCAGTATTATAGTAGTTATATTCTTGTACATAGGAGGTAGTATTATAGTAGTTATATTCTTGTACATAGGAGCAGTATTATAGTAGTTATATTCTTGTACATAGGAGCAGTATTATAGTAGTTATATTCTTGTACATAGGAGGTAGTATTATAGTAGTTATATACTTGTACATAGGAGGCAGGGGTATTATAGTAGTTATATTCTTGTACATAGGAGCAGTATTATAGTAGTTATATTCTTGTACATAGGAGCAGTATTATAGTAGTTATATTCTTGTACATAGGGAGCAGTATTATAGTAGTTATATTCTTGTACATATGGGCAGTATTATAGTAGTTATATTCTTGTACATAGGAGCAGTATTATAGTAGTTATATTCTTGTACATAGGGAGCAGTATTATAGTAGTTATATTCTTGTACATATGGGCAGTATTATAGTAGTTATATTCTTGTACATAGGAGCAGTATTATAGTAGTTATATTCTTGTACATAGGGGGCAGTATTATAGTAGTTATATTCTTGTACATACAGTGAGGTTTTATTGTAGATAGTGCTGTAGGGTTTCCTCTGCTTGTCAGTACATCTGTTCATACTAGTTGTCAGTTCTCCTCCTCTGGCAGTACATATACTACTCAGCAGGGGGTGACACAGAGCACAGATGAAAGCTCCAGCCAGAGTGAAGAGAATATAAAGTTGTTCTCTCTCCTGTTTGGAGGGACAGTAACAATAGTAATATATAAGTAAAGCCATCACTACCCTGTTCCTTGGGACTGTTTCTCTGCAGTGTAATCCTAGGCTGTTGCTCTCACACCTCTTGTACTTCGTCCACCCCCATTATTTGAGAAGGGTGGAGGTTGTGATTACTTAGCGAAATGGGGCCAGGACACAATTGATAACTTCTTTATTGTTAGTAAATAATGTTCAAGGCTGATCCTTCTTCTGGGATCCCTGAGAGATTACAAATGACCCTAATAAATAAACTTCTCTCTGTAGGACTTTCAAGAAAAAAAATTTTTTTTACAGAAAACAGGAGGCAGCTGTGCAGAAAGCGAGACCCACAGAAACAACCAGCTGAAGAAGTGGATTAACACAAAAGTCTACAGAATGGAGAGTAAAGGTCATCTTTTGGTATAGGCCTTTACATTGGGCAAGTTAATGTGTAAGACTGAACCTCTAGGGAATCTGGGGAGAGGTCTTAGGACACTTCTGACATAAGAAGGTATCAGATCTATGTAAGATTGTGTATACAGTCATGGCCAAAAGTTTTGAGAATGATACAAATATTAATTTTTACAAAGTCTACTGCTTCAGTTTTTCTAATGGCAATTTGCATATACTCCAGAATGTTATAAAGAGTGATCAGCTTAACAGCAATTACTTGCAAAGTCAATATTTGCCTAGAAAATGAACTTTATCCCCCAAAACACATTTCAACATCATTGCAGCCCTGCCTTAAAAGGACCACCTAACATCATTTCAGTGATTGCTCCATTAACACAGGTGTGGGTGTTAATCATGACAAATTGATCTCCATCCCTGTCCTCATCAAGTAAGAATGACACCACTGGACACTTTAAAAGGAGGCTGGTGCTTGCCATCATTGTTTCTCTTCTGTTAACCATGGTTATCTCTAAAGAAACACGTGCAGTCATTGCACTGCACAAAAATGGCCTAACTGGGAAGAGTATTGCAGCTAGAAAGATTGCACCTCAGTCAACAATCTATCGCATCATCAAGAACTTCAAGGAGAGAGGTTCCATTGGTGCCAAAAAGGCTCCAGGGCGCTCAAGAAAGACCAGCAAGCGGCAGGACCGTCTCTTAAAAGTGTTTCAGCTGCGGGATCGGGCTACCAGCAGTGCAGAGCTTGCTGAGGAATGGCAGCAGGCAGGTGTGAGTGCATCTGCACGCACTGTGAGGCGGAGACTCTTGGAGCAAGGCCTGGTCTCAAGGAGGGCAGCAAAGAAGCCACTTCTCTCCAGAAAAAACATCAGGGACAGGCTGATATTCTGCAAAAGGTACAGGGAGTGGACTGCTGAGGACTGGGGGAAAGTCATTTTCTCTGATGAATCCCCTTTTTGATTGTTTGGAACATCTGGAAAACAGCTTATTCGGAGAAGAAGAGGTGAGCGCTACCACCAGTCTTGTCTCATGCCAACTGTAAAGCATCCTGAAACCATTCATGTGTGGGGTTGCTTCTCAGCCAAGGGAATCGGCTCTCTCACAGTCTTGCCATGAATAAAGAATGGTACCAGAATGTCCTCCAAGAGCAACTTCTCCCAACCGTCCAAGAGCAGTTTGGCGCTCAACAATGCCTTTTCCAGCATGATGGAGCACCTTGCCATAAAGCAAAGGTGATAACTAAATGGCTCAGGGAACAAAACATAGAGATTTTGGGTCCATGGCCTGGAAACTCCCCAGATCTTAATCCCATTGAGAACTTGTGGTCAATCATCAAGAGACGGGTGGACAAACAAAAACCAACAAATTCAGACAAAATTAAAGCATTGATTCTGCAAGAATGGACTGCTATCAGTCAGGATTTGGTCCAGAAGTTGATTGAGAGCATGCCAGGGAGAATTGCAGAGGTCCTGAAGAAGAAGGGTCAACACTGCAAATATTGACTTGCTGCATTAACTCATTCTAACTGTCAATATAAGCTTCTGTTACTCATAATATGAATGCAATTATATTTCTGTATGTGATAAAAACATCTGACAAACACACATAAAAACCAGAGGGCAGCAGATCATGTGAAAATAGAATATTTGTGTCACTCTCAAAACTTTTGGCCATGACTGTAGAGCCCCCGGTCAGCGCGGTCAGTCTGTCTATCCTGTACTACCTGGTGATGTTTCTTGCACCAAACATAGAACAGCCACAAGCAGAGACAAAGTCCTTTTGAAACTTTAGAAAACTCAGAGCGACCTCTAGTGGGCAGCAGCAGAATAACCTTTTCCACCCATTTTACTTACCTCTCCTGTTTCTGCCCCATTGCTTGTACGGCGCCCTAGGTCTTGGTTCTGGTACTCACTAGAGGTTTTTTTGTGCCATTCACACCTAATACTGTAAGCTGATAACTAGTGACACACATGGGGCCTCAATGACATATACTCTATAATCCTCCAGGGCATGTAGTGTTACTGCGCTGCCGATCCTGCTCTTCTTTATTATCAAATAACCGAAACAAAACTTCTATTTCCTGGTTGGTAACTACGGTATTATTTTTAGGTCATGTTATGGCAATGTGAAACGTCTCGTCTGTATCAGATTTATCTCACTGCTCTTGTCCAAGTCAGGAATTCACAGGGATGGAAAATCTACTGTATTTGGGGCACAGATATAGTGTGTATATTGCTCCCTGTTATCAGCCACTAAACCTGGCAGAGGCCAATTGTAATTCCCATCCACAACGATGTAGTATCTCCTATTCTCACTCACCCTGCTGCCCTACTACAGGCCCTGCAGCTGGCAGTGTAGACCTATACACCATCTTAACTGCTCTGTGCTGCTGTTACTCCTAAATTTTAATGTGATCAGGCAGTAGACAAAGCAAAAAAAAAATAATAAATATATAGAATGTGTGCAAATATTTTTTTAATCACAAAAAAAACAACAAAAACCTGATTTTTTTGAAGGTTCACTTAGTGAATGAATTTATGACTTCTCCACCGTGCTACAAAAGATACAGGAGACTTCGTGTAGTTCTGGAGCAGAGATAACTGGTGTGACCATCTCGTGTCCTCCCCCAATCACAGGAGAGATCTACAGTATAATCATAGACTTGTACAACAACTCCCATCATCTATAGGAGAACTCATTAGAAGGCAACGATAGAAAAGCAAGAACTTCCGAGTATTCGCGGCTGTGATGGATAAAGCAGTCAAGTTAATCGTCCCTATAAAATACATCACAGAAGAGAAAAACGTGCAAGGAAGACTCACTGGACTCTGTGCTGCCTCCTTGTGGAAGACTTGTGTTACTGCAGGCACACTTCTGTGAGCGAGGTCCTTTACCTGACATTTATTGTGTGTCCCGCAGTATACTGCAGGCTGTAAACATCTAAGAAGAAGAATCTCATTAGCAGCTAGGGGGGGAATCAGGAGTGTCATCGGGTATTAAAAAAAATAAAAAAATTTTGATGCACAAGCACCAAATATCTAAAATCAGTCTCATCTGTACCGTAAAAAGCAGAATATGGCCTTGACAGATTATAGATTTGCTGTATCCGCCAATCCAGCCTCTGCCGCCAATATACCCTGTGCACAGAAAAGCTCACAGGCGTGGTCAGGCCGTGCAGGGATTCCCTCAGTCTATATAAAGGTGGAGTCCATGGCGTTGGTTTCCTGATTATTTCGGGCTCGCGCCTCAAACAGCTGTTTGATTAAAGCTGACTTCTCCTGCTCCAGCTGCGTGATACGCTCACTCTTGTCTGACACTTCCTGGAAATAGAAAAGATGGAGATACTGATATAATATCCGAATAGCTTGTTAATCCCACGTGTCTGGCTAGAATTCCAGATTAGATGGGCTGAATTATTACATGTTTACCCACATACATGAGACTTTATATACATAGACAAAAATAAATCCCAACCCCACAATGTAATGTCCTGGACTGAAACTTCTCAGTGTGATGTAATGATGATCTATGGAAGTGATGACAATATTACAGCCAAAGGAGAAGGGTACTGGGAAGCTGGACAAGTGCATGGAGGCTCTAGGACCCTGTTGGCACCTCTAGCCTGGATACAAGATGAGATACGGCAGGACATGGAGGTATACAGGTTCTGTATGGTATCCTGCAGTACATTTACCACAGATGTTACAGCTGGGCCTGTAGTCTGGATACAAGATGAGATACGGCAGGACATGGAGGTATACAGGTTCTGTATGGTATCCTGCAGTACATTTACCACAGATGTTACAGCCGGGCCTGTAGCCTGGATACAAGATGAGATACGGCAGGACATGGAGGTATACAGGTTCTGTATGGTATCCTGCAGTACATTTACCACAGATGTTACAGCTGGGCCTGTAGCCTGGATACAAGATGAGATACGGCAGGACATGGAGGTATACAGGCTCTGTATGGTATCCTGCAGTACATTTACCACAGATGTTACAGCTGGGCCTGTAGTCTGGATACAAGATGAGATACGGCAGGACATGGAGGTATACAGGCACTGTATGGTATCCTGCAGTACATTTACCACAGATGTTACAGCTGGGCCTGTAGTCTGGATACAAGATGAGATACGGCAGGACATGGAGGTATACAGGCTCTGTATGGTATCCTGCAGTACATTTACCACAGATGTTACAGCTGGGTCTGTAGTCTGGATACAAGATGAGATACGGCAGGACATGGAGGTATACAGGCTCTGTATGGTATCCTGCAGTACATTTACCACAGATGTTACAGCTGGGCCTGTAGTCTGGATACAAGATGAGATACGGCAGGACATGGAGGTATACAGGTTCTGTATGGTATCCTGCAGTACATTTACCACAGATGTTACAGCTGGGCCTGTAGTCTGGATACAAGATGAGATACGGCAGGACATGGAGGTATACAGGCTCTGTATAGTATCCTGCAGTACATTTACCACAGATGTTACAGCTGGGCCTGTAGTCTGGATACAAGATGAGATACGGCAGGACATGGAGGTATACAGGATCTGTATGGTATCCTGCAGTACATTTACCACAGATGTTACAGCTGGGTCTGTAGTCTGGATACAAGATGAGATACGGCAGGACATGGAGGTATACAGGCTCTGTATAGTATCCTGCAGTACATTTACCACAGATGTTACAGCTGGGCCTGTAGTCTGGATACAAGATGAGATACGGCAGGACATGGAGGTATACAGGATCTGTATGGTATCCTGCAGTACATTTACCACAGATGTTACAGCTGGGCCTGTAGTCTGGATACAAGATGAGATACGGCAGGACATGGAGGTATACAGGCTCTGTATAGTATCCTGCAGTACATTTACCACAGATGTTACAGCTGGGCCTGTAGTCTGGATACAAGATGAGATACGGCAGGACATGGAGGTATACAGGTTCTGTATGGTATCCTGCAGTACATTTACCACAGATGTTACAGCCGGGCCTGTAGCCTGGATACAAGATGAGATACGGCAGGACATGGAGGTATACAGGCTCTGTATGGTATCCTGCAGTACATTTACCACAGATGTTACAGCTGGGCCTGTAGCCTGGATACAAGATGAGATACGGCAGGACATGGAGGTATACAGGGGCCGGCACCCTGTATGGTATCCTGCAGTACATTTACCACAGATGTTACAGCTGGGCCTGTAGTCTGGATACAAGATGAGATACGGCAGGACATGGAGGTATACAGGATCTGTATGGTATCCTGCAGTACATTTACCACAGATGTTACAGCTGGGCCTGTAGCCTGGATACAAGATGAGATACGGCAGGACATGGAGGTATACAGGCACTGTATGGTATCCTGCAGTACATTTACCACAGATGTTACAGCTGGGCCTGTAGTCTGGATACAAGATGAGATACGGCAGGACATGGAGGTATACAGGCACTGTATGGTATCCTGCAGTACATTTACCACAGATGTTACAGCTGGGCCTGTAGTCTGGATACAAGATGAGATACGGCAGGACATGGAGGTATACAGGCTCTGTATGGTATCCTGCAGTACATTTACCACAGATGTTACAGCTGGGCCTGTAGTCTGGATACAAGATGAGATACGGCAGGACATGGAGGTATACAGGCACTGTATGGTATCCTGCAGTACATTTACCACAGATGTTACAGCTGGGCCTGTAGTCTGGATACAAGATGAGATACGGCAGGACATGGAGGTATACAGGCTCTGTATGGTATCCTGCAGTACATTTACCACAGATGTTACAGCCGGACCTGTAGATCCTGCACACTTGTAGGTTGGTGACATCCTAAATACTGGATTGGTAATAAACCTGGTGACCAGGCAGAACTAGGATGTGTAGTGTGATGGGGACATTCCTAGGGAACCCTTGTGTGTGGGCAAGCATTATCCTGCATGGTTGAGAGACAACCCATATTACAGTGTCAGGATGTCCTGTACATATCTGAGCTGTTACTGTCCTCGCATCACTACCAGGAGTGACCATCTGTCCTATGTGATGTTCCCCACATTATCTGACCAGCAGGGGGCAGCATGTCACTCCACAGCACAGGCAGGATTTATGCGCTCACCGCGAGGCCTCCATACTCCAACCCATCACTATAGATTATACAGTTTCAGCAGGTTATTCTTTCATGACACCACTGCAGATAAAGATGACAGTGGCTGTCAATTTCTCTTCTGCTAAGCACCTGAAAATTATCTGAGCAGAGACACAGACAGGGGGTGTTATGAAGGTGCGCGCTGTGTCTGAGGGTGGGTTCACACTTGTGCCAGCACTCTGCCCACCGCGAATCCGACCTAAATGTCAGAAAACAGGATAAGGACTGGATAGGAAAAGGTTTGCAACACTTTGCTTAAAAACCCATTCACTTCTATGGATTTTTAAAGCAATGCGTGGGGGTGCGCTTACACCCTCTGCGACGTGAAGCCAGTTTTTTTTTCGTCGGAAACACCCTGAAAGATGGACAAGAAAACTGAAAGCTACTCATGCTTATAGGTAGATTTAAGGATTCTTTCTGCTAGTGGTCTATCTAGGCCCCCCAGAGCCATGTGTGCGTGTCCTCAGTCACTGATCTCTCACCAGCAGGTACACTACCCCAAAGTAGCCCCCACAAGCCTTTATAGGGCAGGGAGATTACGTTTATGCCCTCTTGTGGCAAAAGGCAGTATTTAATCAGACACCAGTAATCATTACATATCTGCCTGAGACATAAGGACATGCACAGCTTTCCAGGATTCTAATATTTCTGTCAGTGAGTGGACATGGAAACAGGAACTAGATTTCCAGCTGCCTCCGAGTGCCAGGTTATCGTATATCTATAGTCTGATCATCTAATAATTGTCATGATTTAATACCATATGCTGGATTTAAAGAGGTTTAGGTCCTAGTGAAGACTCTATATCTGTCTGCAGTACTTCATACCTGCCAGGTATCTCCTGCCCACCAGTAGGGGGAAGCACTGGATCCGGAGCCACAGTCTATGCCCTGCGTCCAGGCCTGGACACACATGAGATTTCCTGGCGATTAACCATTGCACAAAACTACCAGGATACTGCTTTTATAATAGAAACCCCAGTGTTGCTCCAGCGCTTGTGGAACTACAACTCCCAGCACATTGCAGGTCGGAGTCCACAGCGGTAGATACTCGCTCACCTTTGTCAGTAGGCGGTTCTGTTCCTTCAGCATATTCACTGCTTGTTGCTGTCCAGGCATGATGGGCGCAGCGGCCGCAGAGGGGGAGGAGGAGTGTACGGAGGCCTGAGGAGGATATACAAGAAGGTTATATGGAGACAGCAGGGTTGTAGTCCTTGTGGAAGGATTGTCACCCAGCTTTCCCAAAAACAGACATGGCAAACCTCTAAAAAGGACTACTTTTTTGGCTTAAAGGGAAAATGAGTATTTTCAAGGAACTACTTGCTCCACCTGCAAGAAGTCTTGCACAGAACATCTTCTATCCTCTGCCCCTTGTGTTTTATGGTCTCACCTTGCACGGATTAATCAGCTCGCTCAGACAGCGATTCACATCCTGTAGTTTGGGGAGCAGCTGGATGAGGGGTGCCTGCTGACCCTCACTGAAGGGGTCCTGGAAGAAAGACAGAGGCTCTTAAGTCTTGAGTTGCGGTAGCATAACAGGAGGTGGTTGGTACTGATATACTGAGACTAGAAGAAAACTGAATACAGCAAAGCGTCATGGCCCAGAACCTTACACTGTCCAGTCCACATAATAGAAGAAATTCAAGAAACATGTAAGATGAGCCGCCAATATAGTAACACAGGCCCTGAATCCTATGCCAAATATACAGAACTTGCACTTTGTTATGAAAGTAAAACAGCGCCACCTGTCAGCTGTATGGAGAGCTGCAGGCAGACTACAGCACTCCTCACCCTGACATGCCTACCGGTTTTGCCAGGTTTCTCTGCTGTTCCTGCACAATATGGATCTGCTGAAGGTACCAGTCCCGCGCCCTCTCCACCAGCTCCAGCCCCTGCAGCAGAAGATCCTTCTCATGTTCCTTCTCCTTCATCTTCTTCAGCTGTAGAGAGACACAGGTCATCAACAGGGAAGGGATGCTGTATGTATCACATGGGGCACTACTCATAGCTGGCCTAGTATGGAGGGATAGAGCTCACTGAAGACGGTGAAGTAGTAGCTTCTCCTCAGTGCTGCCCATGCACCAAGAGCTGACACTTCTCTGCCCTGAGACATGGCGTTCATAGCAATTTTGTTGTCCAAGATATTCACTGCCAATAATGGTAGACTTATCGGTCACCAAGGAGAGCAGCTAAGGACCCAAGACTCCTTGACCTCAGATGTCACGCACTCCTCCCACCATGGCCACATTACAGCTGTGGCAGAGAAGATGACAAATGTCTCCGCTCTCGCACCTCTTAGTGGTCATGCACTGTCCTGTAGGAGAAATCACCAGAAGGAAGATGGAGGAGGGGGCGATGCAACATCCTGAGGAGGGCACAAAATAATTCTAAGTGCATGGTATAGACCAAGTTATCAACCCAACAGTTCTGACAACCCTTGCAATGATGGAATGGGAGAAAGGTTGTCAGCTACTGGATCTGTAGGACCACAGAGGGACATGCACTCCTTGCCAAAACAGCCACTTAGATCTGACATGCTGATGGATGGGGACATCATCTGGGCACAGTGATTAAAGGGGTTAACACATGATTTATTTAACTTAAAGGGATGTTCCAGGCATTAGTAATTAAAGGCCTATCCTTAGGACTGGTCATCAATTGAAGATCAGAGGGTGCAACACCCAGGACCCCTGTGGATCCAGAAGCAGCCATGAGACATCATGTTCATCACTCATATGTCTTGTTTGCAGTTCAGTCCCATTCCAGTGAAGGAGCTGAGCTGTGATACCAAGCACAGCCACTACACAATGCAGGGCAAGTTCTTACCCAAATGCTGCATATCAGTAGGGGTCCTGGGTGTCAGCCCCCCGGCTGATCCTCAACTGATGACCTATTCTAAGGATGCGTGTCTATCATCAGCTGCCATTTGTTTGTTATGGTTCCCCATTTAGAAAATGGGTGCCATGTATTGCAGTAGTCTAAGACACTCCCCCATCCTTGGATGGGCCGGAGCCAGTGATGCTGGCGCTGTGTTCATTCTGGGCGTCAGTCCTGTGCAGGCCGTGTTAGGAGACCTGCAGGGGTCAGAAAAGATATCGCGCCTATGTCATCGGTAGTCTGAGGGTAGAGGAGCGTGCGCCAGACTAATGGCCCGCTCTTATGGCCGGTGTCTGGCTAATGGAACCCCTATGGACACATTTAGCAGGCGCGTCAGGAGCTTTCCCGCTGTACACACTGGCCGCACATCGCATTATATCCCCTGTAGAATATTTGGCGCAAGCATAAAAAGTCAGAAATAAGTAGACTGGAAATATCGCCGCCCTCCTCCTCCGCACCCAGAGGAGCGTAGTGTGCAAGGAACAGATGTCGGGCTCAGTGACCCTGTGGCCCTCCTTTTCCTGTATCCCCCAAATCTAAAGGGACAGTTGAGTGCCAGGAATTTCTAATGTGCATGGATAAGTCATTCACATGCAAGAGCCGGACGGCCCCCGGGGCTCGTCTTGGCAGTATATCAGGCTGGCTTAAAGGGAGGTACATTAGAAGGCAGTGACACATCCCTTTAAAGTTACATGACTTGGGCATACAGCAGCTATATGTCCCTGTAGTCCTACTCCCATGTGACCCTTACCATGGTGTAATCCACGCCATTCGTGATGGTATGTCGCCTGTGCTCACCACGGCTGCGCTGGTGCCGGCACTGATCTGCCAGGCCTTGACTTGTCGATTCACTGTGTGACCTACACATGGGCTTTACCTCTCCTCCTGCTGGGGACACAAGCAAGACGTCAGTGATCTCAAGGAGCCCTTCTAGATACAACGGGGAAGATTAAGCAAAACTAGTGGGGGAGCGCTCCATCTGTTACACTATAACTCCCAGCATGTCTAGAGAGCCAGCTGTCAAGGAATGTTGGGAGATGTAGTTACAAGAACTGTGGACAATGCTATAAATCCCATACAGGGGAGGGGGTGCAGGTATTCTGCAGATCATACACATTGATTTATTTCATATTTAAATTAAGAGGAAGGGAAAAATTCCCCCGAACACCAGAGCAGAGATCGTGATACAACACGCAGAGGAGCTGCAAGGCTACCGAGTCTTCTCCCCCACCTTAAAGGGACAGTCATGAAGCACTCTGAGAGTTTAGTATTAGTGACTTAGGATGCATCAATATCAGATGTGCTGCGGACTGGCCCCGGCCCCCACACTGATCAGCTATTTATAAAGGCCACGCTGCCCTCTTCACAGGTTGGTGACATCATGTTCATTTGTCTCTTTATATCAGCCACCTATATAGCAGACAACTCCGTCATGTCATAGGAGAGATCCAGTAATATCTGGCATAAGGGGCGGCCCTGCTGCCATAAACAGCGCCCCGCACTTGTACAGGGGTGAACTACATGAGGGAACAGCTAGTTATGCAACTGGCCATTATAATGATGGGAGCCGGTCCAAACCTGAAGTATGTGGCCGCAGCTTTCCTAAGAAGATCGCAAGGAGGGCGTGAGGGGATTTTTCACCATCACATGGAAGTGATTAGACTCAGAATAATCGCACTCTCACATTACCAGCAGGAAAAATACCAAGGTGGTCTCCGCCCGTCCCCCACATCGCTGCAGGCCAGAGAGGGCAAAATATATATATCTATATCCATCACAGGCTGGCCTGCAGCAATATGGGGGATCGGTAGCGACCACCTCATGTATAAACACGTTATATATATCATATCTTACAGGATGGATCTTGATTTGTCTTGTACTCCAGTCAGATCCAAAGCTGCAGTCACAATTCTGCATTATGCACAGTATGTCTGTCTCACTTGCCTGACATTGCAGTTGACAATCTTTAATATGGATGATCAGATGAACCACAAGTCCTAGAGGGCAGATCAGTGACCCGAGCTACAGACCTACGGCAGATAGGAGGCAGCAGAATTGTGATTGCAGCTCTGACTATTTCTAGTCTTTATGAGACATATGGGATGGAGCCGTGACCCCGGGAGTGGGACAGGCTGGCAGTACTGCTGTCAGTCACCAGGAGGGGGCAGGACTAAACAATATTTGTTTTACACCTGGTCCCTGATGTGACCAAGGACAAGCAGTGGGGTGTGAGGCTTCCCACCAGGGGCTGTAGGTAAACACTGCGGCACACAGACATGTGGCGTGGGGGTCCTCACCGCAGGACTGGGGGGCACCACATGTCACACACGGGCTATAACTGCCACTGCTCTGATAAAACAAACAGGACATGGCTGTGCTCCAGTCACTGAGGTTTCTGGGAAAGCTGGGTTACAGTGTTTACTGTTGCCATTACTGCCCATGCAGAATTTGGTTCATGAATAGAATGCAAAATCTAAACTAAACACTGACACAAGTAATGCAACAGGAAGAGTCAGGCTATGTTCACATCTGCAAACCTGACTTGTCAGGAAGAAAATGTCAGTTACCTGACGGACCCCGTTATAGTCACCGGGGGGACCCTGGGATCCGGTGTCGTCCTTATTGTCTAACCCTTTCGTCTGGGCCTGTGACACATTAAACGATGCAGATGTGAACAGGGCCCAACTCAGCTCCTGATTTCCTTACTGTGTGATCATCACGCTAAAAACAGACACTGCTCAGACTGGATACTATTGTAACAGACCTTCAGCTGTGAGTTATAAAGCTTAGGCAATGAAGGGGAATAGGTTTACGTTGCAAATTGCCATAACATGATAGATGCCAAAAATAAAAATTTGACAGATTTTCTGTGACCATTGTCAAGCAGTTTACCTCAGTATTACAGCGGTCACTTTCATGCAGGCAACCCTTGGCTGCACTGTGTGCACGGACACCAAAGTCACCATCTAGCCGTGGTCTAAGGCGCTGTTCACACAGTAACAGGACTGAACAGTGCAGCAAAGTGATAAAAGTGCAATCCCACAGACCCCATTATATGTCAGAGGGGTCTGCACCCTAGCCCCTATTAAGATACAAGCATTGTGGCCCCCGCATTACCCAGCCTGGCTCTGTCCACTCCTCTGTCCGCCTCTGCCTTCCTGCAGGTGGGCACAGCTCCTTCTCCCCCAGCACTGGGCTTCTCTTGGCTGCGGCCAGGGTTGGTGCCATTGATGAAGCGCACCCCTAGTGGCTGGGGCTTGCAGGTGTATCCCACTTTTCCAGGAACTTTCCCCGGAGCTCTGGGCGCCCCCATCTGGTAGTTCTCCCTGTTCTGAGAGTTCAGCATTGAAGACCGGAGCCCCAGAACAAACCGATCGAAGGTGAGGTATCCATCAGGGGGCGCCACCTTCCTCAGGCACAGCAGCACCCCAGGGGGCAGCTCTCGGGTGTCCGCCCCCCGCCAGCGGCTTTCTATCTCCTGGATGTGCACGTAGCCCCGGCGCTCATCGTCCAGGATATCAAACAGGGTGCGCAGGCTGTGGAGGAAAGCCCGGGGTAACCCCTGCGTGCTGCCCGCCACCGCCTCCATGGACCCCGGCACCTGAGAGACAGACCCGCACCCGGACACGGCCAGCACAGAGTGAGGACAGCCGGCCGTGACGTCACAATGTGCTCCTCCTGCTCAGCGCTCATTGGGCAGAGCTCACCTCAGCTCGCCGCTGATTGGACGGAAAAAACCTCAGCTCGGCGCTGATTGGTCAGGACGCGGCAGTCGTTCAGTTTGATTTTGAGAATAGTTGAGTTGTGATGGAAATCAGATGCGAGAGCAGTGCGGACCAATCAGCGAGCAGGAGCACAGCGCCCCTCATGTACTGGCGGGGGTACAACTCATAGGCCGCATCATACAGCGCAATACCGCCCTGTTACCTCGGGTTCACTATCACCATTATTATTATTATTTAAATAAGGATATCATTCTGACTGCCTGCAGCGACCACTAGGGGGAGCACGCTGTATATGGATGTATACTGCTAGTATTCTGACTGCCTGCAGCCACCACTAGGGGGAGCACGCTGTATACTGCTAGTATTGTGACTGCCTGCAGCGACCACTAGGGGGAGCACGCTGTATATGGCTGTATACTGCTAGTATTGTGACTGCCTGCAGCGACCACTAGGGGGAGCACGCTGTATATGGCTGTATACTGCTAGTATTGTGACCGCCTGCAGCGACCACTAGGGGGAGCACGCTGTATATGGCTGTATACTGCTAGTATTGTGACCGCCTGCAGCCACCACTAGGGGGAGCACGCTGTATACTGCTAGTATTGTGACCGCCTGCAGCCACCACTAGGGGGAGCACGCTGTATATGGCTGTATACTGCTAGTATTGTGATCGCCTGCAGCGACCACTAGGGGGAGCACGCTGTATATGGCCGTATACTGCTAGTATTGTGACCGCCTGCAGCGACCACTAGGGGGAGCACGCTGTATATGGCCGTATACTGCTAGTATTGTGACCGCCTGCAGCCACCACTAGGGGGAGCACGCTGTATATGGCCGTATACTGCTAGTATTGTGACCGCCTGCAGCAACCACTAGGGGGAGCATGCTGTATATGGATGTATACTGCTAGTATTGTGACCACCTGCAGCGACCACTAGGGGGAGCACTCTGTATATGGCTGTATACTGCTAGTATTGTGACCGCCTGCAGCGACCACTAGGGGGAGCACGCTGTATATGGCTCTATACTGCTAGTATTGTGACCGCCTGCAGCA
Organism: Leptodactylus fallax; assembly: GCA_947044405.1. Taxonomy (NCBI): domain Eukaryota; kingdom Metazoa; phylum Chordata; class Amphibia; order Anura; family Leptodactylidae; genus Leptodactylus; species Leptodactylus fallax. Next base: position 253,555 of record CAMRHE010000977.1, on the reverse strand, counting down.
GCCACTAGGGGGAGCACGCTGTATATGGCCGTATACTGCTAGTATTGTGACCGCCTGCAGCGACCACTAGGGGGAGCACTCTGTATATAGCTATATACTGCTAGTATTGTGACCGCCTGCAGCGACCACTAGGGGGAGCACGCTGTATATGGCCGTATACTGCTAGTATTGTGACCGCCTGCAGCGACCACTAGGGGGAGCACGCTGTATATGGCCGTATACTGCTAGTATTGTGACCGCCTGCAGCGACCACTAGGGGGGAGCACTCTGTATATGGCCGTATACTGCTAGTATTGTGACCACCTGCAGCGACCACTAAGGGGAGCACGCTGTATATGGCCATATACTGCTAGTATTGTGACCGCCTGCAGCGACCACTAGGGGGAGCACGCTGTGTATGGCTGTATACTGCTAGTATTGTGACCACCTGCAGCGACCACTAAGGGGAGCACGCTGTATATGGCCGTATACTGGTAGTATTGTGACCGCCTGCAGCGACCACTAGGGGGAGCACGCTGTATATAGCCGTATACTGCTAGTATTGTGACCACCTGCAGCGACCACTAAGGGGAGCACGCTGTATATGGCCGTATACTGCTAGTATTGTGACCGCCTGCAGCGACCACTAGGGGGAGCACGTTGTATATGGCCGTATACTGTTAGTATTGTGACTGCCTGCAGCGACCACTAGGGGGAGCACGTTGTATATGGCTGTATACTGCTAGTATTGTGACCGCCTGCAGCCACCACTAGGGGGAGCACGCTGTGTATGGCTGTATACTGCTAGTATTGTGACCGCCTGCAGCGACCACTAGGGGGAGCACGCTGTATATGGCCGTATACTGCAAGTATTGTGACTGCCTGCAGCCACCACTAGGGGGAGCACGCTGTATATGGCTGTATACTGCTAGTATTGTGACTGCCTGCAGCGACCACTAGGGGGAGCACGCTGTATATGGCTGTATACTGCTAGTATTGTGACCGCCTGCAGCGACCACTAGGGGGAGCACGCTGTATATGGCCGTATACTGCTAGAGTTGTGACCGCCTGCAGCGACCACTAGGGGGAGCACGCTGTATATGGCTGTACTGTATACTGCTAGTATTGTGACCGCCTGCAGCCACCACTAGGGGGAGCACGCTGTATATGGCCGTATACTGCTAGTATTGTGACCGCCTGCAGCCACCACTAGGGGGAGCACGCTGTATATGGCTGTATACTGCTAGTATTGAGACCGCCTGCAGCGACCACTAGGGGGAGCACGCTGTATATGGCTGTATACTGCTAGTATTGTGACCGCCTGCAGCGACCACTAGGGGGAGCACGCTGTATTTGGCCGTATACTGCTAGTATTGTGACCGCCTGCAGCGACCACTAGGGAGAGCACGCTGTATATGGCCGTATACTGCTAGTATTGTGACCGCCTGCAGCGACCACTAGGGGGAGCACGCTGTATATGGCTGTATACTGCTAGTATTGTGACCGCCTGCAGCGACCACTAGGGGGAGCACGCTGTGTATGGCCGTATACTGCTAGTATTGTGACCGCCTGCAGCGACCACTAGGGGGAGCACGCTGTGTATGGCCGTATACTGCTAGTATTGTGACCGCCTGCAGCGACCACTAGGGGGAGCATGCTGTATATGGATGTATACTGCTAGTATTGTGACCGCCTGCAGCGACCACTAGGGGGAGCACGCTGTATATGGCTGTATACTGCTAGTATTGTGACCGCCTGCAGCAGCCACTAGGGGGAGCACGCTGTATATGGCCGTATACTGCTAGTATTGTGACCGCCTGCAGCGACCACTAGGGGGGAGCACTCTGTATATGGCTATATACTGCTAGTATTGTGACCGCCTGCAGCGACCACTAGGGGGAGCACGCTGTATATGGCCGTATACTGCTAGTATTGTGACCGCCTGCAGCGACCACTAGGGGGAGCACGCTGTATATGGCCGTATACTGCTAGTATTGTGACCGCCTGCAGCGACCACTAGGGGGAGCACTCTGTATATGGCCGTATACTGCTAGTATTGTGACCGCCTGCAGCGACCACTAAGGGGAGCACGCTGTATATGGCCATATACTGCTAGTATTGTGACCGCCTGCAGCGACCACTAAGGGGAGCACGCTGTATATGGCCGTATACTGCTAGTATTGTGACCGCCTGCAGCGACCACTAGGGGGAGCACGCTGTATATGGCCGTATACTGCTAGTATTGTGACCGCCTGCAGCGACCACTAGGGGGAGCACACTGTATTTGGCCGTATACTGCTAGTATTGTGACCGCCTGCAGCGACCACTAGGGGGAGCACACTGTATATGGCTGTATACTGCTAGTATTGTGACCGCCTGCAGCGACCACTAGGGGGAGCACGCTGTATATGGCCGTATACTGCTAGTATTGTGACCGCCTGCAGCGACCACTAGGGGGAGCACGCTGTGTATGGCTGTATACTGCTAGTATTGTGACCGCCTGCAGCGACCACTAGGGGGAGCACTCTGTATATGGCTGTATACTGCTAGTATTGTGACCACCTGCAGCGACCACTAGGGGGAGCACGCTGTGTATGGCCGTATACTGCTAGTATTGTGACCGCCTGCAGCGGCCACTAGGGGGAGCATGCTGTATATGGATGTATACTGCTAGTATTGTGACCGCCTGCAGCGACCACTATGCAGCGACCACTAGGGGGAGCACTCTGTATATGGCTATATACTGCTAGTATTGTGACCGCCTGCAGCGACCACTAGGGGGAGCACGCTGTATATGGCTGTATACTGCTAGTATTGTGACCGCCTGCAGCGACCACTAGGGGGAGCACGCTGTATATGGCCGTATACTGCTAGTATTGTGACCGCCTGCAGCGACCACTAGGGGGAGCACTCTGTATATGGCCGTATACTGCTAGTATTGTGACCACCTGCAGCGACCACTAAGGGGAGCACGCTGTATATGGCCATATACTGCTAGTATTGTGACCGCCTGCAGCGACCACTAGGGGGAGCAAGCTGTATATGGCCGTATACTGCTAGTATTGTGACCGCCTGCAGCGACCACTAAGGGGAGCACGCTGTATATGGCCGTATACTGGTAGTATTGTGACCGCCTGCAGCGACCACTAGGGGGAGCACGCTGTATATAGCCGTATACTGCTAGTATTGTGACCACCTGCAGCGACCACTAAGGGGAGCACGCTGTATATGGCCGTATACTGCTAGTATTGTGACCGCCTGCAGCGACCACTAGGGGGAGCACGTTGTATATGGCCGTATACTGTTAGTATTGTGACCGCCTGCAGCGACCACTAGGGGGAGCACGTTGTATATGGCTGTATACTGCTAGTATTGTGACCGCCTGCAGCCACCACTAGGGGGAGCACACTGTATATGGCTGTATACTGCTAGTATTGTGACCACCCGCAGCGACCACTAGGGGGAGCACGCTGTATATGGCTGTGTACTGCTAGTATTGTGACCGCCTGCAGCGACCACTAGGGGGAGCACGCTGTATATGGCTGTATACTGTTAGTATTGTGACTGCCTGCAGCGACCACTAGGGGGAGCACGCTGTATATGGCTGTATACTGCTAGTATTGTGACCGCCTGCAGCGACCACTAGGGGGAGCACGCTGTATATGGCCGTATACTGCTAGAGTTGTGACCGCCTGCAGCGACCACTAGGGGGAGCACGCTGTATATGGCTGTACTGTATACTTGCTAGTATTGTGACCGCCTGCAGCGACCACTAGGGGGAGCACGCTGTATATGGCCGTATACTGCAAGTATTGTGACTGCCTGCAGCCACCACTAGGGGGAGCACGCTGTATATGGCTGTATACTGCTAGTATTGTGACTGCCTGCAGCGACCACTAGGGGGAGCACGCTGTATATGGATGTATACTGCTAGTATTGTGACCGACTGCAGCGACCACTAGGGGGAGCACGCTGTATATGGCTGTATACTGCAAGTATTGTGACTGCCTGCAGCCACCACTAGGGGGAGCACGCTGTATATGGCTGTATACTGCTAGTATTGAGACCACCTGCAGCGACCACTAGGGGGAGCACGCTGTATATGGCCGTATACTGCTAGTATTGTGACCGCCTGCAGCGACCACTAGGGGGAGCACGCTGTATTTGGCCGTATACTGCTAGTATTGTGACCGCCTGCAGCGACCACTAGGGGGAGCACACTGTATATGGCTGTATACTGCTAGTATTGTGACCGCCTGCAGCGACCACTAGGGGGAGCACGCTGTATATGGCCGTATACTGCTAGTATTGTGACCGCCTGCAGCGACCACTAGGGGGAGCACGCTGTGTATGGCTGTATACTGCTAGTATTGTGACCGCCTGCAGCGACCACTAGGGGGAGCACTCTGTATATGGCTCTATACTGCTAGTATTGTGACCGCCTGCAGCGACCACTAGGGGGAGCACGCTGTGTATGGCTGTATACTGCTAGTATTGTGACCGCCTGCAGCGACCACTAGGGGGAGCACACTGTATATGGCTGTATACTGCTAGTATTGTGACCGCCTGCAGCGACCACTAGGGGGAGCACGCTGTGTATGGCTGTATACTGCTAGTATTGTGACTGCCTGCAGCGACCACTAGGGGGAGCACGCTGTATATGGCCGTATACTGCTGTATATGGCCGTATACTAGCAGTGTATGGCTGTATACTGCTAGTATTGTGACTGCCTGCAGCGACCACTAGGGGGAGCACGCTGTATATGGCTGTATACTGTTAGTATTGTGACTGCCTGCAGCGACCACTAGGGGGAGCACGCTGTGTATGGCTGTATACTGCTAGTATTGTGACTGCCTGCAGCGACCACTAGGGGGAGCACGCTGTATATGGCCGTATACTGCTGTATATGGCCGTATACTAGCAGTGTATGGCTGTATACTGCTAGTATTGTGACTGCCTGCAGCGACCACTAGGGGGAGCACGCTGTATATGGCTGTATACTGTTAGTATTGTGACTGCCTGCAGCGACCACTAGGGGGAGCACGCTGTGTATGGCTGTATACTGCTAGTATTGTGACTGCCTGCAGCGACCACTAGGGGGAGCACGCTGTATATGGCCGTATACTGCTGTATATGGCCGTATACTAGCAGTGTATGGCTGTGTACTGCTAGTATTGTGACCGCCTGCAGCGACCACTAGGGGGAGCACACTGTATATGGCTGTATACTGCTAGTATTGTGACCGCCTGCAGCGACCACTAGGGGGAGCACGCTGTGTATGGCTGTATACTGCTAGTATTGTGACTGCCTGCAGCGACCACTAGGGGGAGCACGCTGTATATGGCCGTATACTGCTGTATATGGCCGTATACTAGCAGTGTATGGCTGTATACTGCTAGTATTGTGACTGCCTGCAGCGACCACTAGGGGGAGCACACTGTATATGGCTGTATACTACTACAATTGTGACCGCCTGCAGCGACCACTAGGGGGAGCACGCTGTATATGGCCGTATACTGCTGTATATGGCCGTATACTAGCAGTGTATGGCTGTATACTGCTAGTATTGTGACTGCCTGCAGCGACCACTAGGGGGAGCACACTGTATATGGCTGTATACTACTACAATTGTGACCGCCTGCAGTGACAACTATGAAGTACTGAACTGTATGCAGTGAGCTCCCTCTAGTGGTGGCTGCTGGAAGTGGTTATTATAACAAGGTACGTCCTGCCTGTATATTAGTTAAGCCCCTGCATTTAATGTAAAAGACAAACCTTTATAAAAATGAAGCAGGTGGAGCGATCACTCCTAGATACAGGGACGTAGCTAGGGAGAGACAAGCAGGGAGTGTGCCCAAGGTGCTGAGTGCCAGGGAGATGCCAGTAAGCCACCTTGCCTTAGGGAGAGTAATTAGATATATTGCGAGGGTTAGAAAGGTCCTCTGATATATTTGTGGCAGTCTATGCCTGTCTTATCTAGCTTGGAGCTGTCTACATTTAAGGCAGTATTAATATGTCTTCCCCACAACCACTGTGACGCTTCTATTCACTGCCAGCAATGCTGTGCTACAGGGGTATGACAGGGAGGCGTATACATGGGAGGGTCACTATAAGGGGCACCTCACTCTCCGGACTGCACACATCACCCTCCTGGTATATCCTGCTCTCCATGATATTGATCCCTTCTCATAAACTAGGTCAGGACTCGCTGCGGATTATCCTTATTTATTCATAGACTGCAGGTTGTTAAAATGGACTTATAAAATATCCCCCTAATGAAGGCGAGAAGGAGAGGACGGCTCTAGCTGCAGCCTGTAATAATATATGGTCATCATGACCAGGCTGCATATTCTGTCTGCATGTATGAGAATCCCTTATATAGCAATTCACAAGTGTAATGTCACAATTCACACTGCACAGACAGGTGCAAAAGGAGGGGCCCCCAGCTGTGGTCACCCTGCATAGGACCCCCACCCCTGATTAACCACTTGTCTGTGCGGGGACCTTTTTCAGGATCAGTAAGGAATTCAAGCAGTAGAAGCACTCCCATCTTCAGAGCCACATTCACAATTCTGCTTCAGAACTGAAATCCCCAGCATTCCCTGCTTGCTCAGTGTCGATACTGAATTTGTTGGTAAGTGTTCTTGTTACATCTAGTTCTGTAGAAAAACAATCTGCCCCCTACATTACAGGAGTTAAGCTTGGTGACTGCACCAGCAGAATAGTGAGCGCAGCTCTGGAGTATAATACAGGATATAACTCAGGATCAGTACAGGATAAGTAATGTAATGTATGTACACAGTGACTGTACCAGCAGAATAGTGAGTGCAGCTCTGGAGTATAATACAGGATGTAACTCAGGATCAGTACAGGATAAGTAATGTAATGTATGTACATAGTGACTGTACCAGCAGAATAGTGAGTGCAGCTCTGGAGTATAATACAGGATGTAACTCAGGATCAGTACAGGATAAGTAATGTAATGTATGTACACAGTGACTGCACCAGCAGAATAGTGAGCGCAGCTCTGGAGTATAATACAGGATGTAACTCAGGATCAGTAGAGGATAAGTAATGTAATGTATGTACACAGTGACTGTACCAGCAGAATAGTGAGCGCAGCTCTGGAGTATAATACAGGATAAGTAATGTAATGTATGTACACAGTGACTGTACCAGCAGAATAGTGAGTGCAGCTCTGGAGTATAATACAGGATAAGTAATGTAATGTATGTACACAGTGACTGTACCAGCAGAATAGTGAGCGCAGGTCTGGAGTATAATACAGGATAAGTAATGTAATGTATGTACACAGTGACTGTACCAGCAGAATAGTGAGCGCAGCTCTGGAGTATAATACAGGATAAGTAATGTAATGTATGTACACAGTGACTGTACCAGCAGAATAGTGAGTGCAGCTCTGGAGTATAATACAGGATAAGTAATGTAATGTATGTACACAGTGACTGCACCAGCAGAATAGTGAGCGCAGCTCTGGAATATAATACAGGATGTAATTCAGGATCAGTACAGGATAAGTAATGTAATGTATGTACACAGTGACTGCACCAGCAGAATAGTGAGCGCAGCTCTGGAGTAAAATACAGGATGTAACTCAGGATCAGTACAGGATATGTAATGTAATGTATGTACACAGTGACTGCACCAGCAGAATAGTGAGCGCAGCTCTGGAGTATAATACAGGATGTAACTCAGGATCAGTACAGGATAAGTAATGTAATGTATGTACACAGTGACTGTACCAGCAGAATAGTGAGTGCAGCTCTGGAGTATAATACTGGATGTAACTCAGGATCAGTACAGGATAAGTAATGTAATGTATGTACACAGTGACTGCACCAGCAGAATAGTGAGCGCAGCTCTGGAGTATAATACAGGATGTAACTCAGGATCAGTACAGGATAAGTAATGTAATGTATGTACACAGTGACTGTACCAGCAGAATAGTGAGCGCAGCTCTGGAGTATAATACAGGATGTAACTCAGGCTCAGTACAGGATAAGTAATGTAATGTATGTACACAGTGACTGTATCAGCAGAATAGTGAGCGCAGCTCTGGAGTATAATACTGGATGTAACTCAGGATCAGTACAGGATAAGTAATGTAATGTATGTACACAGTGACTGCACCAGCAGAATAGTGAGCGCAGCTCTGGAGTATAATACAGGATGTAACTCAGGATCAGTACAAGATAAGTAATGTAATGTATGTACACAGTGACTGTACCAGCAGAATAGTGAGTGCAGCTCTGGAGTATAATACAGGATAAGTAATGTAATGTATGTACACAGTGACTGCACCAGCAGAATAGTGAGCGCAGCTCTGGAGTATAATACAGGATAAGTAATGTATGTACACAGTGACTGTACCAGCAGAATAGTGAGCGCAGCTCTGGAGTATAATACAGGATAAGTAATGTAATGTATGTACACAGTGACTGTACCAGCAGAATAGTGAGCGCAGCTCTGGAGTATAATACAGGATAAGTAATGTAATGTATGTACACAGTGACTGCACCAGCAGAATAGTGAGCGCAGCTCTGGAGTATAATACAGGATAAGTAATGTATGTACACAGTGACTGTACCAGCAGAATAGTGAGCGCAGCTCTGGAGTATAATACAGGATAAGTAATGTAATGTATGTACACAGTGACTGCACCAGCAGAATAGTGAGCGCAGCTCTGGAGTATAATACAGGATAAGTAATGTAATGTATGTACACAGTGACTGCACCAGCAGAATAGTGAGCGCAGCTCTGGAGGATAATACAGGATGTAACTCAGGATCAGTACAGGATAAGTAATGTAATGTATGTACACAGTGACTGTACCAGCAGAATAGTGAGCGCAGCTCTGGAGTATAATACAGGATATAACTCAGGATCAGTACAGGATAAGTAATGTAATGTATGTACACAGTGACTGTACCAGCAGAATAGTGAGTGCAGCTCTGGAGTATAATACAGGATGTAACTCAGGATCAGTACAGGATAAGTAATGTAATGTATGTACACAGTGACTGTACCAGCAGAATAGTGAGTGCAGCTCTGGAGTATAATACAGGATTAAGTACAGTCGATGTAATGTAATGTACACAGTGACTGCACCAGCAGAATAGTGAGCGCAGCTCTGGAGTATAACACAGGATGTAACTCAGGATCAGTACAGGATAAGTAATGTAATGTATGTACACAGTGACTGTACCAGCAGAATAGTGAGTGCAGCTCTGGAGTATAATACAGGATGTAACGCAGGATCAGTACAGGATAAGTAATGTAATGTATGTGCACAGTGACTGTACCAGCAGAATAGTGAGCGCAGCTCTGGAGTATAATACACTTTTTCCCGGTATAACTCAAGCGTCACACTGCAGCCAATGTGGGCTCATACCACATGATGTGCCGATATCCCCCCATTACCCCTGTGGTACAACGCCTGGACACATTAATATGGTAATACAGCACATCAATTCATCGGCAAAACAAGCGCAACCTTGAATAAACCGCGGCTGTGGAATTGGAGTTGGGACCATTTTTGACTCCGGCTTCAACATGATTAATTATTTTTAATTAAATGATATTATTATTATTGATATTAGATAATTTATTAGATGTGGTTTGTTACATATTTACTTTCATAGGAATCAATCACTGACTTTTTTTGTGAATTTGAGTTTCTGGCTGACTGTGGTTGACAACCATTTATAAAGGAGTTGGAGTCGGCCTGTGGAAAGATGGAGGACTCAGAGTCAATGGTTTGGCCTACATAGCCCTACCATATACAGTCACACAGGTGTTGCTAATCTGTATATGGCCATCTATAGTCACCCACCTAAGGTTGTTTAACTACTGAGGTCAATGTTCACCTCTTTGCACAGACATCCCTTACAGGTCCCCAATTTCTGCTCCTCACCTAGCTCTCTAAGCTTCTTCTATGGATCCCTCCTGTGGGGCGCCCATACAGTACATTCCTGCTCCCACATTATTGAATGCCTAGTAAGAACGTGCTGCTCATTAGGTCCTGTAGGTGTCACATCTATACGTGTCCCAATCATTTCCTGGCGTCTTCTTCTATAATTGGTTGTTGGCGGCAGCGTCTGTAACATGGCAGTCTAATGAGGTCATTACTGGAGATGTCACTAAGGTAACAGGTCATCTCAGCAAAAGGTAAGATGGATTAGAGCCCTTATATATACCTTGGGGCATTACAGCTCCTGGCTTTTTAAGAGCCTCTGAGGCGGGTCACATATGGCAGAGAGGCTCCAGTCTATGCTGAGGATGGGCTGCCCGGAGATGAAGGTCCTGGCATCCTCGTCTTATGATGCCAAGGCATTGAGGAAGCTGGGCCAGACCACTCTGGAGCACACCTCGGCCCATGGGATTCCCAACATCTTCCGCTCTCGCCACTGGTTCCGTCGCCTGGTCTGGTTGTTCTTTGTGAGTTTCGCTCTGTGCTGCGCCCTTTGGCAGTGCACTGAGATGGTCATGACTTACTACACGTACCCGTCCCATGAGAAGATCATGCTTATCTCCAGCTCCAAGCTCAAGTTCCCGGCCATCACCATCTGCAACCTGAACAGCATGAAGCTTTCATCCATCAAGAAGAGCTTTGCTATGGCGACCTCCCTGCAGGTGCGAGTTATACCCCCAAAGGGGCACCTGTGAGATTCTCTATGTGTGTGCCATTATCGGCTCACGTATCTGAAAACATGGCGGTCAGTGTACAATAGGGCGCCATATAGACCTGCAATTAATTTAGGTTCCATAGACCTTGGTGAACATCCAAGTGTGAAAACCAATCCTGACCTAACACTTCTCACAGCTGAGGGATTGTTACATTGTTTCCTCCGTAAGCCCCCGGTGATACCTGATGTTACCTGCACTGATACATTGTAACTCAGGACAAGGAGGAGATTTGTGCTCTTGATATATATCTACCTGTGTAGACTTGATACAGATGTAACAAATCCTCAGCTGTGACAAGTCTGTCCCCATTGAGTGGCAGCAAACAGACGCCATGAGGATTTCTTTGTGTTTTTCTCCTTAGGACTCTGGTCTAGAACAAATGCATCGGAGAAATCGCTCACACGTGAACGCATCGTCTGAATATCAGGATGATAGCGTCCAGTACGCCAGCGCCTTCAACAGGTTCGCTTCGGAATTTAACCAGTTAACGGATGAGCAGAAGGTGGAGATGGGACACCAGCTGGATGATATGCTGATCTTCTGCAACTTCCATGGCCAGGAATGTAACACCAGGTACAGCAGGATGGAGACTGGTCCTTCGTGTAATATGGGCTGCCATGTTGGGGGGTGCTGGGACTGGGGACCCCATTGCTGGATATTGCTCTGCAGGTCATCTGGTCCCAAGCTGTGTGGAGTGTGGTAATATAATGAAGACTAGGTGGAGACCCAACGTGACCCTCAGTGTCTGTGAGAGGCATTCACTTCTATAGGAGCTCCAACAGAGCAAGTATGCATGCTGGGAGTTGTAGTTTCACAACAGCTGGAGTGACAATGTTGACCCCCGGTCTACGGATGCAAGGGGGAAAAGTGGGCCCTGTCTAGATACCAAACTGGTCATGTGACAGTGGAGAGATTAACCTGACCGTAGATGGCCCCATCCCCGCCTCTACACCTGTAGACTTTCCACTGTGCCTGCAGAGCCCTGAAGAAGTGAAATAAGCCATTCTGCCTGTACCAGTGATATCTGTTTCTGGAAAAGCTGGGTGATAGCCCTTGTTGGAATTGAAATGCTGGCCTTATTAGCAGACTATTGAGCGGCGATTGCCCTGCTAGTTATGAAGTGTTACAGTCTCTGCTCCTGTGTCACCATATAACCATGCAGGGATGCAGGAAAGCTGGGTGTTAACCCTCTGTGGTAGTTGTAATGTGATGCTGTGCTACAAGCCTTCTGAATGTGTCTGATATGGTTTATGAAGTGTCAGGTAATTCTCTTTTATCAGCCATTCCTGGGTGTCAGGCCTATGCTGGCTATAAAGTCGCCGCTCCCTGCTCCACCTGGCTTTCCTCAGTGACTCCCGGCGTCTTCCCTCTGATCTTTTACTGCCCTGCTTTAAACCTCTGCCATGTCCCTGGTCCTGGTGTCAGATGTGGGTGCGCGCCCCGCTAATGGCCCCATTATATCACATTACCAGCTTCTGTAGTAATAATGGGATTAAGGAAGAAAGCAACTCCTCCTACTGGCCAGTCCTGGGATATCATCTACTTAAAGGGCAGGTCTCCACTCAGGATCTCTGCTTACTGCCAATGAATAGAAACATTCTTGTCCAGAGGCTAAAAGCCTGATGTTTTCATTCACTGACAGCAGGCAGAGATCTTGAAAACTCCTTTAATGAGAAATAGAAACACAAAGGGGGGGAGTCATTCATATATACATCAGTTTTGTCGCATAAAATGGCGGCCTTTTTGCATCACCACTATTCTCAAAGAGGGCATGCCTTGGGCAGGGTCACGGCCTGTGCCACATTTATCATCATTTATTGCACCAAAATCTAGGCTAGTCTTGATAAATCCGCCCAGTTGTGTATTAGAAACCTCCAGAACTTTCTATTTGACACTGATTATAAACGTGTCCTGGCCTGAGGGCGCTATTACACACGTGGCAGGGTCATGGAAACCGCTCATGGATTACCGCTAATTGTCGTGCTGCAGCGGAGCTGGCAGGTTACAAGTACAGGTTCTGCAGGGCAATTAGTGGTAATTCATATACGTGTTATAGCTGAGGGTTTGTTACAATTGTATCAGCTGGGACAATCCCCTGTGAGCTGATAGTTTGTTACATTGTATCAGTCTGTTTAGAGGATTGTCTGATGTGGATACATTGTATATATGACTTCGTTGTGCCCAGTTCTTGCCATTTTTGTTAATTTTCTTTTCTTCTTCAGCTACTTCTCCAGTTTCATTAACTATAAATTTGGAAACTGTTACACGTTCAACTCCCAGAAACCGACAGATCACCGAGGGAACCCGGTGAGAACCCAGCCGCTCAACATCACCAAAGCGGGGTTCATGTACGGTAAGTGGCAGCTTAGAGGACCCCTGCCCATTACTGTACCAGGCTGAGGGACTGGACGACACAGGGGTACAGTAAAGTCAATGGAAAAGAAAGCCATAGTTTATCTGTGTCTGAAAAAGCTGGGTTACTCTTAGAGAGAGTGACAACCCCAGTAGGACCTGTAATGGAAGCCAAATTGGCCACCACCCTGCTTTCCCAGAAAGAGATAACACTAAAGAAATGGCTGAGGTCAGTAGCTAGTTTTGGAAAGCTGAGTGGCTATTTCTTATGAAGTTTAATGACAGTCATATTAGTTGTCACTCAGATTTCCCAAAAACAGATAGCTTTAAGAAGTGGCAGAAGAACAGAGCTAGGATCGGTTACTGTCCCTGACTATGGAAAAGCTGGGTGACTACACCTATGGAAGCTGACGTGGCAGTCATTTTGAGTGTCAATCACGAGTCTAGCGGCATTACTAATACACTGTCACTTAAAAACAAGAGAGAGTGAATTACCAGATGTTACTAATGGTCAGAGGGTGGCGCTGTAATTAGTTATGACCTGGATACTACTAACAAACAGCCTCTGGTTAGCAGTAATGAGTGTGGAGGATGATAATGGACAACTTCTCCACACCGACCGGTGACACGCTTTACTGCAAGCTTTCATCCACTGGGAGGTTCTAGAAGGTTCTGGTAATTATTCTCATGCACTTCCATTCCAGAAAATTCATCACAATGTAGAGTATAGAGTGGGGAGCACTGCCAGGGAGACCTTGTAGATAACACTGGGTCACTGTGGTTATAACTGTAAGGGGCACTGTGGTTAGTACTGTATGGGGCACAGTGGTTAGTACTGTAAGGGGCACAGTGGTTAGTACTGTAAGGAGCACAGTGGTTAGTACTGTAAGGGGCACAGTGGTTAGTACTGTAAGGGGCACAGTGGTTGGTACTGTAAGGGGCACAGTGGTTAGTACTATAAGGAGCACAGTGGTTAGTACTGTAAGGGGCACAGTGGTTAGTACTGTAAGGGGCACAGTGGTTAGTACTGTAAGGGGCACAGTGGTTAGTACTATAAGGAGCACAGTGGTTAGTACTGTAAGGGGCACAGTGGTTAGTACTATAAGGAGCACAGTGGTTAGTACTGTAAGGAGCACAGTGGTTAGTACTATAAGGGGCACAGTGGTTAGTACTGTAAGGGGCACAGTGGTTAGTACTATAAGGAGCACAGTGGTTAGTACTGTAAGGGGCACAGTGGTTAGTACTGTAAGGGGCACAGTGGTTAGTACTGTAAGGGGCACTGTGGTTAGTACTGTAAGGGGCACAGTGGTTAGTACTGTAAGGGGCACAGTGGTTATTACTGTAAGGGGCACAGTGGTTAGTACTATAAGGGGCAGAGTGGTTGGTACTGTAAGGAGTACAGTGGTTAGTACTGTAAGGGGCACAGTGACTGGTACTGTAAGGAGCACAGTGGTTAGTACTGTAAGGAGCACAGTGGTTATTACTGTAAGGGGCACAGTGGTTAGTACTGTAAGGAGTACAGTGGTTAGTACTATAAGGGGCACAGTGGTTAGTACTGTAAGGAGCACAGTGGTTAGTACTGTAAGGGGCACAGTGGTTAGTACTGTATGGGGCATAGTGGTTAGTACTGTAAGGAGCACAGTGGTTAGTACTATAAGGGGCACAGTGGTTAGTACTGTAAGGGGCACAGTGACTGGTATTGTAAGGGGCACAGTGGTTAGTACTGTAAAGGGCACAGTGGTTAGTACTGTAAGGAGCACAGTGGTTAGTACTGTAAGGGGCACAGTGACTGGTACTGTAAGGCGCACAGTGGTTAGTACTGTAAGGGGCACGGTGGCTAGTACTGTATGGGGCACAGTGGTTGGTACTGTAAGGGGCACAGTGGTTATTACTGTAAGGGGCACAGTGGTTAGTACTGTAAGGAGTACAGTGGTTAGTACTGTATGGGGCACAGTGGTTAGTACTGTAAGGGGCACAGTGGTTAGTACTGTAAGGGGCAAAGTGGTTGGTACTGTAAGGGGCACAGTGGTTAGTACTGTAAGGGGCACAGTGGTTAGTACTGTAAGGAGCACAGTGGTTGGTACTGTAAGGGGCACAGTGGTTAGTACTGTATGGGGCACAGTGGTTAGTACTGTAAGGAGCACAGTGGTTAGTACTGTATGGGGCACAGTGGTTAGTACTGTAAGGGGCACAGTGGTTAGTACTGTAAGGGGCACAGTGGTTAGTACTGTAAGGAGCACAGTGGTTAGTACTGTAAGGGGCACAGTGGTTAGTACTGTAAGGGGCACAGTGGTTAGTACTGTAAGGGGCACAGTGGTTAGTACTGTAAGGAGCACAGTGGTTAGTACTGTAAGGGGCACAGTGGTTGGTACTGTAAGGGGCAAAGTGGTTGGTACTGTAAGGGGCACAGTGGTTAGTACTGTAAGGGGCACAGTGGTTAGTACTGTAAGGGGCACAGTGGTTAGTACTGTAAGGGGCACAGTGGTTGGTACTGTAAGGGGCAAAGTGGTTGGTACTGTAAGGGGCACAGTGGTTAGTACTGTAAGGGGCACAGTGGTTAGTACTGTAAGGGGCACAGTGGTTAGTACTATAAGGAGCACAGTGGTTGGTACTGTAAGGGGCACAGTGGTTAGTACTGTATGGGGCACAGTGGTTAGTACTGTAAGGAGCACAGTGGTTAGTACTATAAGGGGCACAGTGGTTAGTACTATAAGGGGCACAGTGGTTAGTACTGTAAGGGGCACAGTGGTTAGTACTGTAAGGGGCACAGTGGTTAGTACTGTAAGGGGCACAGTGGTTAGTACTGTAAAGGGCACAGTGGTTAGTACTGTATGGGGCACAGTGACTGGTACTGTAAGGAGCACAGTGGTTAGTACTGTAAAGGGCTCAGTGGTTAGTACTGTAAGGGGCACAGTGGTTAGTACTGTAAGGGGCACAGTGGTTAGTACTGTAAGGGGCACAGTGGCTGATACTGTAAGGAGTACAGTGGTTAGTACTGTATGGGGCACAGTGACTGGTACTGTAAGGGGCACAGTGGTTAGTACTGTAAGGGGCACAGTGGTTAGTACTGTAAGGGGCACAGTGGCTGGTACTGTAATGGCGATGTGGCTGGCATGATAAGGGGGACACAGTGGTCAGTAGTAATCATTGTTAGGGAAGTGACTATTTGGGTTGCTGTGGTTGGCAACTTTAGGGACACTTTGGATGCTGCCATAAATGGGGGAACCATGGCTGTGATTGTTAGGGCACTGTTGTTAGTACTGTTCAGGGGCAGTGTGATTGGTACCCTGTGAGGAGCACTGTGGTACTGCTGGTACTGTAAGGGGCACTGTGGCTGGTATTGTCAGGGTTCTGCTCATATTGTTTACATGGTCTGTGGCTAGTACTGTACGGGGGACACCATGGTAGTTATTGTTAGGGAGCTGACTGTTTGGGTTGCTGTAGTTTGCACATTAAAGGGGGTGTTGTGGGCACTATGATAGGTACCTTACGCGGAGCCCTGTGATACTGCTAGTACTGTGGCACAGTGATAGTTAGCAAAAGCCATTGTTAGGGATCTGTAGTAACACTGTGGTTTAGGGGGTGCTGTAGCAAACTGTTAGGGGGCACTGTGGCTGGCACTGTATGGGTTATGGCTAGGACAGAACAAATGGACCAGTGGGTGTGGGCAAGACCTGGGGTAGACTCTGTTACCCACATAAACCTGAAGCCTGGCTACAGTCTGATCTTCACACGTGCCCAGGTGAGAAAGCAACTGAGAAAGATCAAGACGGGAAAGGCCGCAGGGCCAGATGGCATGTGGTGTTATTACATATATGTTCAATATGAGCCTGAAGCTGGGAATGGTACCACAACTGTGGAAATCATCTTGCGTGGTACAAGTTCCAAATACACCTCATCCGATGGATCCAGTTTGCTTATCGGCCGGGCATTGGGGTAGATGATGCCATCATCCACCTTCTGCACAGGGCTCTGTCTCACCTGGAGAAACCAGGGAACACGGTGAGAATAATGTTCTTTGATTTCTCCAGTGCTTTTAACACCATATAGTCCGGGTTACTGAGAGACAAGCTGGGCCTTGCTGGAGTGGACCACCACCTCTCCAACTGGATCCTAGACTACCTCACAAACCGACCTCAATACGTGAGAGCCCAAGACTGTGTGTCAGGTACCGTGATCTGTAATACGGGGGCACCTCAGGGTACGGTTCTCGCCCCTTTCCTCTTCACATTGTACACTGCAGATTTTAGGTGCAACTCATCCAGCTGCTACCTACAGAAGTATTCTGACGACTCTGCAATAGTAGGTCTCATCACAGACGATGATGACAGGGAGTACAGAGAACTGAACCAGGATTTTGTGGACTGGAGCCACCGGAACCACCTGAAGATTAAAGGGAGTCTATCATTGGGGAAATGTGTTTTCAACTGAAGCAATGCTGGAATAGCATTTATAAAGGCTATTCTACTCCTACCTTTACTTTTCTTCTCCTCACTGCCATTTGTCCAAAAAAATTCTATTCTCATATGTAATTTATGCTCAGGGAGCAGCGGGGGCGTTCCCCCAGTGCTCCGAGCACCCCCGTGTCATTGCCGCAACCCGACTCCAGCGCTACCTTTTCACGCCCCCTGCATCTTCTTCTGTTCATCTTGCATTTGCTTCTTGCTCCATCGGCCATTTTTCTGGAGTACGTTGGACAAATAGCGGCGAGGAGAAGAAAAGTAAAGGTAGGAGTAGAATAAAGGCTTTATAAAGGCTATTCCAACATTGCTTCAGTTAAAAACACATTTCCCCTATGATAGACTCCCTTTAACGCGGGGAAGACCAAGGAGATGGTGGTGGACTTCCGTAAAGGCAGATGCCCTCCAAAACCAGTGGACATCCAGGGGACGGGCATCGACATAGTCACCACCTATAAGTACCTGGGTGTGCTCCTTAATAATAAGCTGGACTGGGCAGATGACATGGAGGCCCTGTACAGGAAGGGCCACAGCAGGCTCTACCTGCTTAGGAGGCTGAGAGCCTTTGGAGTCCAGGGGGCACTTCTTAGGGCCTTTTTCAACTCGGTAGTGGCATCAGCCATCTTCTTTGGAGTGGCCTGCTGGGGGAGCAGTATATCAACCAGGGACAGAAATAAACTTGACAAGCTGATTAGAAGGGCCAGCTCTGTCCTGGGGAGCCCCCTGGACCCAGTGCAGGTGGTGGGTGACAGAAGGATACTGTCCGTGGTGAGCTCCATGCAGAAGAATAAGTCCCATCCCATGCATGAGACGTGATAGCGCTGGGCAGTACTGTCAGTGACCGACTGCTCCACCCTAGGTGTGAGAAGGAGCGCTATCGGAAGTCTTTCCTCCCCACTGTGGTTAGGCTGTACAACCAACACCGACCTAAGTGGAGATCATTACACACAGAGAACTGAAAGATCTTTAAGTTGTGATATCCCTTCTATTACTTTTTTACCTTTACCTTTTTATCTGTACCTACTGTCACTGTAATGCCTCTACCTTGGAGCTTTTTGTATATATTGTATTTGTATTGTATTATCTAGGCTGCTATAACACACTGAATTTCCTCATCATGGGACTATTAAAGGATTATCTTATCTTATATGCTACATACTGTCATTAACCTTGTGTGTGCTAGCAGGTCTGCACCTGGAGCTGTTCATTCAGCAGATTGAATACGTGAAGGACATGACGCACTCCGCTGGCATCCGCCTCCTCATTCACGATCAGGTCCAGATGCCGTTCCCTGAGGATGAAGGTGTCAATGTCCCACCTGGAGCTGAAACTGATATCGGCCTGATGAAGGTAACAGGGTAGCATGCGGGGACTTGTAGCTTCACGGCCACTAATCTGATATATGACGCCATCCTATCCCTATATATATAGTAAGTACTGACCCCTTAGGTGGAGTTCAGCACCCCTTCAGTCACAAGATGTGCCCCCTGTAGTTACACCACTAACACCCTTATAGGATCAGGCAATAAGCTGTAGGTCCCATGAGATGTGTTTCTCACTACACACCACTAGATGGCGCCCTGACAATGATTAAACTCTCCCAGGGCCCCGCATAATATATGACAAGTCTATTATATTCTTATTATTGATGACTTTCTTCTTGCAGGTTCACATTGACAGGCTGAAATCACCGTATATGAGCAAGTGCACTGACGGCGAGAACATCAAGAACTTCTATAAGGATGTGTATGAAGCCGGCTACACACGAGAGGTCAGTGTGCCCTGCTGCACAAGGAGGGAGTGACAGCGTGGCATTATACTATGTGGATTCACCTGGGTGTAACTTAGGGATAGTGCAGAGGGCCCAGGAGCCTTAAGAAGCCCAATATGAGGAGACCAGTACTATAAACCTGAAGATTTTACACTGAGGCCCAGGAGCTTCATGTTACACCGCTGCAGTACTCACCGAACAATGCAAAAAAACGCCCCAGTACCTTCATGTGTGAATAAGAAAAATGTGGCGTCTTTTGTCTACACATACTGCCACACTTGGCTTAGTATTGCAGCTCAGCTCCATTGAACTGAATGGACCTGAGCTGTAATACCACATATAAACTGTGGCAGGGGTGGCGCTGTGTTTAGAAAAAAAAAAAAGCAGACATAATAATAATAATAAACTTTATTTATATAGCGCCAACATATGTCTACGCGATGGGAATCTCGCCACGAACCCCATCATACCCTGCCAGTGACACTTCTTTTCTTCAGGGTGCTCAAAAAACAAACGTCCTGCATGGATTCTGCAGCTGATTCAGCCACAGAACGTGGCACAAGTCTCATACTGATAAGCCCATTTGGGTCCTAGGCAGAAAGTCATGGGGCCAGAATTTGGGGAGGAATTCCAGTTCCTCTCCAAATGACACCGTGTGAACCTCACCTTACCCCTGCACCTGGGCCACTTCTCAACCTTTGCATTGCTTAGGTTGAAAACTGCGCCAAACCCACAGCAGAGTGTGAATGGGATCCTGCCGGTGGCTAACCCGCTGTGACTATGCCACGTGTGGCCCTGCGCTCAGCCTGTCAGCCCCCTCCATGATATCTGAGTCTCCCCCTGCTCTGTTGCCTGCAGGCCTGTAAACGGACGTGCGCCCAGCAGAACATCATCGACAACTGTGGCTGCTCTCACTGGGAATTTGCTTATCCAAAGGAGCTGGGGTACCCCAAATGTAATCTCAGCAACGCCCTCATCCGTGAGTCCATTCTACTAAGTTCTGCATACACTCTATTGCTCTCTGCTATCAACCATATCATGCTTAGGATGACCACGCCTCCATTTTGCGCAGCATGGCCGCCCGCGCTCTCATCTCTGTGTTTTTCGCTTCCAGGTGACTGTGTGAAGCTTTATGAATTCAAATTTGCTCATGATGAATTAAACTGCCACTGCCCCCTACAGTGCAAGTAAGTGAACTGCACCCATCAGACTGCAGGGAAGTAGCCTGTATTCTGCACTCAGGCTATCTTAGAACTACAACACCCATCATGCCCTGACAGCCACAGGAGTTGTATTTTCCCATTTGCTGAAAAGCTGCTGGTGCTCCCATGGACGTTATCACCCAGCTTTTCCAGAGTCCTGAACTGCAAGTCTGTCTAAACAGAGTTTATCCCTAGGTTGCTTTTCCATTCAGGAGTCTTAAAAAGCTTGGTGACAACACTTGTACAGAAGGTAGTTCAGCTAGTCAGCAGTTTCTTGGTTATCTGCATCTTTCTTTTCATAATGAGTTGCACTCAGCTTTCTGCAGATCCTGAAAGACAAATATAAGAATGTTTCATTCTCTCTATCCAAGTCAGTGTCAGTCTTTACTGCTGTTCGGCATTCTATTCATAAAAGAGGAAGATGAGATCTCGGGGTCCCACCCAGATACCTCTGTAACGGTCACAGGTTGTCCAGCGGGGTCAGCGCAGCCGCAGAGCACATGACACGGCTCTGGAACTTCCTGACTGTTTCCAGCTGACTCCAGCAGACACAAAGATTCTGCCAGTTCTGCTTTTCTGAATCACATGACGAGTCTGCGGCTATAGTGTTACCTAGACAAGAAGAAACAAGTTACTGCTCTGGACTGAAGTGTCTCTCATTTTGGGAAAGCTGAGTGACAACCAATATGGCCGCCATTACAGCTCCCATAGACGTTGAGGCTCAGCTTTCTCAAATGTAATAAGTGATACATTGATGGCTACCAGGTAGATCTACTGTTCAGGAGTCTAGGAAAGCTGGGTAAAAACCCTCTTAGGCTAAGGCTGCATGTAGCAGGCCGCAGCCTTAATGTATCAATGCACCAACTGCCAAGGAAATACATCTTATCTGTTGCTGGGAAAGATGGGTGACAACGACTAAAGCCCAGATCAGATCCTAAACCAGAACACAAAGCTATTTTACTGTTCGTACTAATCTGTATTTCCTTGTAACAGAGAGGAGATGTACGAGCTGACCGTGTCCGGATCCCAATGGCCGTCCAGCGCTTTTATTGTAAGTGTGGTGTATTAGCGGCGAGGGTCCGGGGCACGCACCTGACGTGTGTAGTGGGTGACACTTCTGTACCAAATGTACTTAGTACACGGAAGACATCTCTCTAGACATAAGAGACATCTTATAGCCAAGAGCTGACTGCAAGTACCTCCAGGAAGCTGAGATACCTGGAGCTGTTTACACAGACCCATAGAGGGAACATTGTAAGCAGCGGCTCATACCTCAGCCCTCGGGATGCCTGTGTGGCATGGGGGTAAAAAGCAAAAAATCTGGGGTATCTACAGTCACCCCTGTACAAAGTAAAACCTATATTTCTGTCTATAGGAGAATTTCTCCAAGGACCTTAGAGAATGGGGAGGACAAATGAAAGACATCGCGGACAATCCAACACTTATCAGGTATCATCGCTAGTCTATTGCTCCCTGTTATCTGCCACTGCGCTGACTGTAGTGTTTGTCAGTGGGATGAGTGACATGTACCGTATATTGGGACTATGTTATAAGCTGATGACTTTTTTAGGGTTGCCGGCCCTTTAAACACGTTGCCTGATTTTTTGGGTTTCGGCAGGGATAACTTCGTGAAGGTCGTGGTTTACTTCAAACAACTCAATTTCGAGCTGATAGAAGAAGAACCATCGATGACGGTGAGAACTAACCCTAACATATAGTCACACATACTGTATATATACAATATGTACGCTGACTATGGGGCCGGGGGACATGCAAGGGCTGACAGGAAGCAGTGACAACCAGCGCCCACCATCATGGCGCCCATACTAGTCACACTGGACATCAGGAGTTGGTTCAGTATTGTCATTCTGCAGATATTTTCAGTGCAGCTCTGGATGTGACTAGAGTAGGCAGATTTAAAGTGGAGCTCTGCTGCCCCGAATCCCAACCAATGTTTAGGATTTCTCTTTTCCTTGCAGGAAATTAACCTCATCTCTAACATGGGGGGCTTGGTCGGCCTGTGGGTGGGCTTCTCGGTGTGCACCTTGGCGGAGTTCTTTGAGCTGCTGTTGGACGTCGTCCTGTTTTTCATCCAGAGGTGCATCAGGACGGTGAACAAGCAGGAGGGCTACTCCAACCCCTACATACAGAAGCAGAGCCCCATCTACCTACACAAGACCACCAAGCTGTGAAAGGGGGAGCGAGGACCTTGGATTTGGGGACTCACTGTAGAAATGAATGGCAAGGGGTGCGACGCGATCCCCCTGCGCTCATGTGTACACAGCCCCAATGCTGGCCACATATAGTGAGTGCATAGCCAGGAACACGGCGAATACATGCCGCAAGTACAGGGACCCCAAACACCCCCAATATCTCTCCCCCAGGCGCCCCCTCACTTGTGACACCCTATGTTATCAAGTTTGGGGGAAGTCTTGCTAATCAGTCTAGCAACACTCTTCAGCCATATCTTTATCTGATCCTGGGAAAGCTGGGTGATAGCCAGTAAAGCTGCCATTACAGGGCATGTCACCTAAATTTTCCCAGTCTGCCTACACATAGGAAGCAGGGATAACTAAATGCCTTTAAGGGAGCTAGGAAACATGGCTGATAAAGACTATGGCTGCCACCCAGCTTTCCTGGAAGCAGATTGAGTAGACAATAATGGCGTACTATTAGAGGATGATGTTTTAGGCTTTTGTTAGATTAGGCCAGTGTTCTGCAGCCTGTCGTTCTCCAGCTGTTGTGAAACTACAACTCCCATCATGCCCTGACCGCCGTCTCGTAGTCAGAGAGCGCTGTAGGATGTGGTAAGAGGCCATTTTGTCGTAGATTCACCACACACCGCGTCACATGGGTCATATTTCGCAGCACTCGATGATCTCCTCGGTTACACTTTGGGCAATTCTGCACATTCCTGCAACTTTTACAAGACAAGGTCAGTGATGAGGTTGCAGGAGGGCGCACGCTATGCTATGGGCGCGCTTCGCTCAGGACTCCGCACTAAACAGATGGCGGGATTGTGTCTTAGTGTCGATGTACGTGTAGCCTATATTAAGGTCGCTCCTCCATGTTTGTGGCTGGACTGGATGACTATTTGTGTAACCTGCGCATATTGTGAGCTGAAATAAAGATGTTTATCTACAGGGTCACACGGTCAATCCACTGAAGGGCTGAGGAGGCGCTAAAGGGGGTTACTGGCCCCATTTATCATACTGATGATCTTACCACAGGATCGGTCATGAGTATGTCATCTATTGGGGTCTGACACCCAGGCCCCGCACAGATCAGCTGTTCTAGAATCTGCTAGTAGAGTGAGTGCGTGCAGCCCCGCTCCTATACAGGTAATAAGAGGGGCCCTGCAATTCCCCAGAACCAACACTATACAGTGGGTGGGGCTGCTGAGCCGCTCCTATTACACCGGTATCCGGAGGCTGCTGCGTCAGCTGATCTGTGCAGGGTCTGCAGGTTGGACCCCCATATTTTTGTCTTTTCTCCATTCATATCCAAAGCTGCATTCAAAAAGTCTGGTGGTTGTCCGGTTTAGCTCCACCCTTTTGTCAGACATGTGACTGACCATGTCATCTCAAACCATGTAAGGCCTAGAGGACTTTGAGGTGACGTCTGCCTCAGACTGCTGTGTGAACAGGCCCTAACTGTGACCGGAGCTCCCACAATGCACTGCTCGCCGGTAAACCAGCAGAATTCTCTATTTAGCTTTGGATGTGAATGGAGGAGATAACGCAGAGGCTGTGAGTAGATTTATTTGGTGGAGTTCCCCTTTAAATCTCCCTTGTACATTTCTTATGTTCCAAGATTTCACCCAAGAAACATCTGAGCTGCAAAACATGTTTTCTGCGGGGTGCGGATGTGTCCGCTCTGAGCTCTCAGTGTCTGCACAGTGTGGATGTTGGCAGCGCCCCCCGCTGTCCTCCCCCAGCACACACAAAGACCCCTCTATTCACTGCAACCCCACAAGAGAAACCGTCATCATCCTACAGCAAAAATAACTTTATTTATAACGACGCAATGTAAATATAACCCATGCCCCGCCCTCTCCTCTCAGGAGGATATAAAACTATTCACATCTTTGTGAGGTATATCTGACTCCGGGAAAGCTGGGTGACAGCTAATATGTCTGCATTACACCTCCTACAGGATTGTCACCCAGCTTTTCCAGACTTCTGAACAGAAAATTTACCTATTTATTAAGTGACACACATCCATGGATAACTAGGCGGACATGACAGTAAAAGCTGGGTGACAAGCTCTGTATTATATGGGGGGCACTGTGGTGAGATGACACTATTATGGGGCACTGTGGTGAGATGACACTATTATGGGGCACTGTGGTCATTTGACAGTATTATGGGGCACTGTGGTCAGATGACAGTATTATGGGGCACTGTGGTCAGATGACACTATTATGGGGCACTGTGGTGAGATGACACTATTATGGGGCACTGTGGTCATTTGACAGTATTATGGGGCACTGTGGTCAGATGACAGTATTATGGGGCACTGTGGTCAGATGACAGTATTATGGGGCACTGTGGTCAGATGACACTATTATTGGGGCACTGTGGTCAGATGACAGTATTATGGGGCACTGTGGTCAGATGACAGTATTATTGGGGCACTGTGGTCATTTGACAGTATTATGGGGCACTGTGGTCAGATGACAGTATTATGGGGCACTGTGGTCAGATGACAGTATTATGGGGCGCTGTGGTCAGATGACACTATTATGGGGCACTGTGGTCAGATGACACTATTATGGGGCACTGTGGTCAGATGACAGTATTATGGGGCACTGTGGTCAGATGACACTATTATGGGGCACTGTGGTCAGATGACAGTATTATGGGGCACTGTGGTCAGATGACAGTATTATTGGGGCACTGTGGTCAGATGACAGTATTGTGGGGACACTGGTCAGATGACAGTATTATGGGGCACTGTGGTCAGATGACACTATTATGGGGCACTGTGGTCAGATGACAGTATTATGGGGCACTGTGGTCAGATGACACTATTATTGGGGCACTGTGGTCAGATGACACTATTATGGGGCACTGTGGTCAGATGACACTATTATGGGGCACTGTGGTCAGATGACAGTATTATGGGGCACTGTGGTCAGATGACAGTATTATGGGGCACTGTGGTCAGATGACAGTATTATTGGGGCGCTGTGGTCATATGACAGTATTATGGGGCACTGTGGTCAGATGACAGTATTATGGGGGCACTGTGGTCAGATGACACTATTATGGGGCACTGTGGTCAGATGACAGTATTATTGGGGCGCTGTGGTCAGATGACACTATTATGGGGCACTGTGGTCAGATGACACTATTATGGGGCACTGTGGTCAGATGACACTATTATGGGGCACTGTGGTCAGATGACACTATTATGGGCCACTGTGGTCAGATGACACTATTATGGGGCACTGTGGTCAGATGACAGTATTATTGGGGCACTGTGGTCAGATGACAGTATTATGGGGCACTGTGGTCAGATGACAATATTATGGGGCACTGTGGTCAGATGACAGTATTATTGGGGCGCTGTGGTTAGATGACACTATTATTGGGGCACTGTGGTCAGATGACACTATTATGGAGCACTGTGGTCATTTGACAGTATTATGGGGCACTGTGGTCAGATGACAGTATTATTGGGGCACTGTGGTCAGATGACAGTATTATGGAGCACTGTGGTCAGATGACATTATTATGGGGCGCTGTGGTCAGATGACAGTATTATGGGGACACTGGTCAGATGACAGTATTATGGGGCACTGTGGTCAGATGACACTATTATGGGGCACTGTGGTCAGATGACAGTATTATGGGACACTGTGGTCAGATGACAGTATTATGGGGGCACTGTGGTCAGATGACAGTATTATGGGGCACTGTGGTCAGATGACAGTATTATTGGGGCACTGTGGTCAGATGACAGTATTATGGGGCACTGTGGTCAGATGACAGTATTATTGGGGCACTGTGGTCAGATGACAGTATTATTGGGGCGCTGTGGTCAGATGACAGTATTATGGGGGCACTGTGGTCAGATGACACTATTATGGGGCACTGTGGTCAGATGACACTATTATGGAGCACTGTGGTCAGATGACACTATTATGGGGCACTGTGGTCAGATAACACTATTATTGGGGCACTGTGGTCAGATGACAGTATTGTGGGGACACTGGTCAGATGACAGTATTATGGGGCACTGTGGTCAGATGACACTATTATGGGGCACTGTGGTCAGATGACAGTATTATGGGGCACTGTGGTCAGATGACACTATTATTGGGGCACTGTGGTCAGATGACACTATTATGGGGCACTGTGGTCAGATGACACTATTATGGGGCACTGTGGTCAGATGACAGTATTATGGGGCACTGTGGTCAGATGACAGTATTATGGGGGCACTGTGGTCAGATGACACTATTATGGGGCACTGTGGTCAGATGACAGTATTATGGGGCACTGTGGTCAGATGACAGTATTATGGGGCACTGTGGTCAGATGACAGTATTATTGGGGCGCTGTGGTCATATGACAGTATTATGGGGGCACTGTGGTCAGATGACACTATTATGGGGCACTGTGGTCAGATGACAGTATTATTGGGGCGCTGTGGTCAGATGACACTATTATGGGGCACTGTGGTCAGATGACACTATTATGGGGCACTGTGGTCAGATGACACTATTATGGGGCACTGTGGTCAGATGACAGTATTATTGGGGCACTGTGGTCAGATGACACTATTATGGGCCACTGTGGTCAGATGACACTATTATGGGGCACTGTGGTCAGATGACAGTATTATTGGGGCACTGTGGTCAGATGACAGTATTATGGGGGCACTGTGGTCAGATGACAGTATTATGGGGCACTGTGGTCAGATGACACTATTATGGGGCACTGTGGTCAGATGACACTATTATTGGGGCACTGTGGTCAGATGACAGTATTATGGGGCACTGTGGTCAGATGACAGTATTATGGGGCACTGTGGTCAGATGACACTATTATGGGGGCACTGTGGTCAGATGACAGTATTATGGGGGCACTGTGGTCAGATGACAGTATTATTGGGGCACTGTGGTCAGATGACACTATTATGGGGCACTGTGGTCAGATGACAGTATTATTGGGGCGCTGTGGTCAGATGACAGTATTATGGGGGCACTGTGGTCAGATGACAGTATTATGGGGGCACTGTGGTCAGATGACAGTATTATTGGGGCGCTGTGGTCAGATGACAGTATTGGGCGGTATTGGGGCGCTGTGGCGATGACAGTATTATGGGGCACTGTGGTCAGATGACAGTATTATGGGGCACTGTGGTCAGATGACACTATTATTGGGGCACTGTGGTCAGATGACACTATTATGGGGCACTGTGGTCAGATGACAGTATTATTGGGGCGCTGTGGTTAGATGACACTATTATTGGGGCACTGTGGTCAGATGACACTATTATGGGGCACTGTGGTCAGATGACAGTATTATGGAGCACTGTGGTCAGATGACACTATTATGGGGCACTGTGGTCAGATAACACTATTATTGGGGCACTGTGGTCAGATGACAGTATTATGGGGCACTGTGGTCAGATGACAGTATTATTGGGGCGCTGTGGTCAGATGACAGTATTATGGGGGCACTGTGGTCAGATGACAGTATTATGGGGCACTGTGGTCAGATGACAGTATTATTGGGGCACTGTGGTCAGATGACACTATTATGGGGCACTGTGGTCAGATGACACTATTATGGGGCACTGTGGTCAGATGACAGTATTATGGGGCACTGTGGTCAGATGACAGTATTATGGGGGCACTGTGGTCAGATGACAGTATTATGGGGCACTGTGGTCAGATGACAGTATTATTGGGGCACTGTGGTCAGATGACAGTATTATTGGGGCACTGTGGTCAGATGACAGTATTATTGGGGCGCTGTGGTCAGATGACAGTATTATGGGGGCACTGTGGTCAGATGACACTATTATGGGGCACTGTGGTCAGATGACACTATTATGGAGCACTGTGGTCAGATGACACTATTATGGGGCACTGTGGTCAGATAACACTATTATTGGGGCACTGTGGTCAGATGACAGTATTATGGGGGCACTGTGGTCAGATGACAGTATTATTGGGGCGCTGTGGTCAGATGACACTATTATGGGGCACTGTGGTCAGATGACAGTATTATTGGGGCACTGTGGTCAGATGACAGTATTATGGGGGGCACTGTGGTCAGATGACAGTATTATTGGGGCGCTGTGGTCAGATGACACTATTATGGGGCCCTATGTATGACTATCTATTCCAGGGGTGTCCGTTATGAAGTACAGGACATGTAATCCCCCCCGCCGGGCAGTATTATGGAGGTCTTGTCAGGTTAGTCCTCTCCCTCTCCCTCTCCCTCCCCCTCTCCATCTACCTCACGAGGTTCCCGCCCACTGACTGTTTATATAGAGAGCAGTATAATGTTGTACCGTGTTAGCCATTGACAGTAGTGGAAGAGGGAAGAAATCAGGCGATACCTATTAGAGATAGAGAGCAGACATCACGTGACTGCCGCAGCCCCGCCTGTCTCCGCCCCCTGCTCGGGGCTCCTCAGCTGATACCTGCTCTCCTGGTCGCCATAGTTACCGGCCTTGGAGGGCTCCGCAGTGACTGCGCGCTAGCCTGGTCTCTATAGTAACGGGCCGGATTCTGGTTTTGGTTTCTGGTTCGGTTCTGCAGTGACCGGTCCATGGAGTGTGAGCTGGAGATCCGGCGGAGGCTGCAGGGAGCCGGGCAGGAGCAGCTGCTGAGCTTCTGGGATGGGCTGAGCCCCGGGGAGCGAGACACCTTACTAGGGGAGCTGAGGCTGCTGGACGGCGCGGAGCTCCGGGAGCACTGCCGGCGGGCACTGGAAGCCTACGTGCGGGAGAGCAGCTCACCCCAGCGGCTGGACCACAGGATGAGCCCCGTATCCCCGGAGTTCCTGGGCAGCGTCAGGAAGAGCGCCCCCGAGGAGCTGGAGGCCTGGGAGGAGGAAGGTGAGTGACAGCCGGGGACCCCCAAATCATTCAGTACCCCAATATCACTATATAGGAGCGCTCCCGAGGAGCTGGAGGCCTGGGAGGAGGAAGGTGGGTGACACCTGGGGACCCCCAAATCATTCAGTACCCCAATATCACTATACAGGAGCGCCCCCGAGGAGCTGGAGGCCTGGGAGGAGGAAGGTGGGTGACACCTGGGGACCCCCAAATCATTCAGTACCCCAATATCACTATACAGGAGCGCCCCCGAGTAGCTGGAGGCCTGGGAGGAGGAAGGTGGGTGACAGCCGGGGACCCCCAAATCATTCAGTACCCCAATATCACTATACAGGAGCGCCCCCGAGGAGCTGGAGGCCTGGGAGGAGGAAGGTGGGTGACACCTGGGGACCCCCAAATCATTCAGTACCCCAATATCACTATACAGGAGCGCCCCCGAGGAGCTGGAGGCCTGGGAGGAGGAAGGTGGGTGACAGCCGGGGACCCCCAAATCATTCAGTACCCCAATATCACTATACAGGAGCGCCCCCGAGGAGCTGGAGGCCTGGGAGGAGGAAGGTGGGTGACACCTGGGGACCCCCAAATCATTCAGTACCCCAATATCACTATACAGGAGCGCCCCCGAGGAGCTGGAGGCCTGGGAGGAGGAAGGTGGGTGACAGCCGGGGACCCCCAAATCATTCAGTACCCCAATATCACTATACAGGAGCGCCCCCGAGTAGCTGGAGGCCTGGGAGGAGGAAGGTGGGTGACAGCCGGGGACCCCCAAATCATTCAGTACCCCAATATCACTATACAGGAGTGCCCCCGAGGAGCTGGAGGCCTGGGAGGAGGAAGGTGGGTGACAGCCGGGGACCCCCAAATCATTCAGTACCCCAATATCACTATACAGGAGCGCCCCCGAGGAGCTGGAGGCCTGGGAGGAGGAAGGTGAGTGACAGCCGGGGACCCCCAAATCATTCAGTACCCCAATATCACTATACAGGAGGCCTGGGAGGAGGAAGGTGGGGTGACAGCCGGGGACCCCCAAATCATTCAGTACCCCAATATCACTATACAGGAGCGCCCCCGAGTAGCTGGAGGCCTGGGAGGAGGAAGGTGGGTGACAGCCGGGGACCCCCAAATCATTCAGTACCCCAATATCACTATACAGGAGCGCCCCCGAGGAGCTGGAGGCCTGGGAGGAGGAAGGTGGGTGACAGCCGGGGACCCCCAAATCATTCAGTACCCCAATATCACTATACAGGAGCGCCCCCGAGGAGCTGGAGGCCTGGGAGGAGGAAGGTGGGTGACAGCCGGGGACCCCCAAATCATCCAGTACCCCAATATCACTATACAGGAGCGCCCCCGAGGAGCTGGAGGCCTGGGAGGAGGAAGGTGGGTGACAGCCGGGGACCCCCAAATCATTCAGTACCCCAATATCACTATACAGGAGCGCCCCGAGGAGCTGGAGGCCTGGGAGGAGGAAGGTGGGTGACAGCCGGGGACCCCCAAATCATTCAGTACCCCAATATCACTATACAGGAGGCCTGGGAGGAGGAAGGTGGGTGACAGCCGGGGACCCCCAAATCATTCAGGACCCCAATATCACTATACAGGAGTGCCCCCGAGGAGCTGGAGGCCTGGGAGGAGGAAGGTGGGTGACAGCCGGGGACCCCCAAATCATCCAGTACCCCAATATCACTATACAGGAGCGCCCCCGAGGAGCTGGAGGCCTGGGAGGAGGAAGGTGGGTGACAGCCGGGGACCCCCAAATCATCCAGTACCCCAATATCACTATACAGGAGCGCCCCCGAGGAGCTGGAGGCCTGGGAGGAGGAAGGTGGGTGACAGCCGGGGACCCCCAAATCATTCAGTACCCCAATATCACTATACAGGAGCGCCCCCGAGGAGCTGGAGGCCTGGGAGGAGGAAGGTGGGTGACAGCTGGGGACCCCCAAATCATTCAGTACCCCAATATCACTATACAGGAGCGCCCCCGAGGAGCTGGAGGCCTGGGAGGAGGAAGGTGGGTGACAGCCGGGGACCCCCAAATCATTCAGGACCCCAATATCACTATACAGGAGCGCCCCCGAGGAGCTGGAGGCCTGGGAGGAGGAAGGTGGGTGACAGCCGGGGACCCCCAAATCATTCAGTACCCCAATATCACTATACAGGAGCGCCCCCGAGGAGCTGGAGGCCTGGGAGGAGGAAGGTGGGTGACAGCCGGGAACCCCCAAATCATTCAGTACCCCAATATCACTATACAGGAGCGCCCCCGAGGAGCTGGAGGCCTGGGAGGAGGAAGGTGGGTGACAGCCGGGGACCCCCAAATCATTCAGTACCCCAATATCACTATACAGGAGCGCCCCCGAGGAGCTGGAGGCCTGGGAGGAGGAAGGTGGGTGACAGCCTGGGACCCCCAAATCATTCAGTACCCCAATATCACTATACAGGAGCGCCCCCGAGGAGCTGGAGGCCTGGGAAGAGGAAGGTGGGTGA
The DNA here is from genome assembly GCA_947044405.1 of Leptodactylus fallax. NCBI lineage: Eukaryota > Metazoa > Chordata > Amphibia > Anura > Leptodactylidae > Leptodactylus > Leptodactylus fallax. The sequence continues at coordinate 221,521 of CAMRHE010000977.1, read as the reverse complement.
CAGCCGGGGACCCCCAAATCATTCAGTACCCCAATATCACTATACAGGAGCGCCCCCGAGGAGCTGGAGGCCTGGGAGGAGGAAGGTGGGTGACAGCCGGGGACCCCTAAATCATTCAGTACCCCAATATCACTATACAGGAGCGCCCCCGAGGAGCTGGAGGCCTGGGAGGAGGAAGGTGGGTGACACCTGAGGACCCCCAAATCATTCAGTACCTCAATATCACTATACAGGAGCGCCCCCGAGGAGCTGGAGGCCTGGGAGGAGGAAGGTGGGTGACAGCCGGGGACCCCCAAATCATTCAGTACCCCAATATCACTATACAGGAGCGCCCCCGAGGAGCTGGAGGCCTGGGAGGAGGAAGGTGGGTGACAGCCGGGGACCCCTAAATCATTCAGTACCTCAATATCACTATACAGGAGCGCCCCCGAGGAGCTGGAGGCCTGGGAGGAGGAAGGTGGGTGACAGCCGGGGACCCCCAAATCATTCAGTACCCCAATATCACTATACAGGAGCGCCCCCGAGGAGCTGGAGGCCTGGATGGAGGAAGGTGGGTGACAGCCGGGGACCCCCAAATCATTCAGTACCCCAATATCACTATACAGGAGCGCCCCCGAGGAGCTGGAGGCCTGGGAGGAGGAAGGTGGGTGACAGCCGGGGACCCCCAAATCATTCAGTACCCCAATATCACTATACAGGAGGCCTGGGAGGAGGAAGGTGGGTGACAGCCGGGGACCCCCAAATCATCCAGTACCCCAATATCACTATACAGGAGCGCCCCCGAGGAGCTGGAGGCCTGGGAGGAGGAAGGTGGGTGACACCTGAGGACCCCCAAATCATTCAGTACCCCAATATCACTATACAGGAGCGCCCCCGAGTAGCTGGAGGCCTGGGAGGAGGAAGGTGGGTGACAGCCGGGGACCCCCAAATCATCCAGTACCCCAATATCACTATACAGGAGCGCCCCCGAGGAGCTGGAGGCCTGGGAGGAGGAAGGTGGGTGACAGCCGGGGACCCCCAAATCATTCAGTACCCCAATATCACTATACAGGAGCGCCCCCGAGGAGCTGGAGGCCTGGGAGGAGGAAGGTGGGTGACAGCCGGGGACCCCCAAATCATCCAGTACCCCAATATCACTATACAGGAGCGCCCCCGAGGAGCTGGAGGCCTGGGAGGAGGAAGGTGGGTGACAGCCGGGGACCCCCAAATCATTCAGTACCCCAATATCACTATACAGGAGCGCCCCCGAGTAGCTGGAGGCCTGGGAGGAGGAAGGTGGGTGACAGCCGGGGACCCCCAAATCATTCTGTACCCCAATATCACTATACAGGAGCGCCCCCGAGGAGCTGGAGGCCTGGGAGGAGGAAGGTGGGTGACAGCCGGGGACCCCCAAATCATTCAGTACCCCAATATCACTATACAGGAGCGCCCCCGAGGAGCTGGAGGCCTGGGAGGAGGAAGGTGGGTGACAGCCGGGGACCCCCAAATCATTCAGTACCCCAATATCACTATACAGGAGCGCCCCCGAGGAGCTGGAGGCCTGGGAGGAGGAAGGTGGGTGACAGCCGGGGACCCCGAAATCATTCAGTACCCCAATATCACTATACAGGAGTGCCCCCGAGGAGCTGGAGGCCTGGGAGGAGGAAGGTGGGTGACAGCCGGGGACCCCCAAATCATTCAGTACCCCAATATCACTATTTAGGAGCGCTCCCGAGGAGCTGGAGGCCTGGGAGGAGGAAGGTGGGTGACAGCCGGGGACCCCCAAATCATTCAGTACCCCAATATCACTATACAGGAGCGCCCCCGAGGAGCTGGAGGCCTGGGAGGAGGAAGGTGGGTGACAGCCGGGGACCCCCAAATCATTCAGTACCCCAATATCACTATACAGGAGCGCCCCCGAGGAGCTGGAGGCCTGGGAGGAGGAAGGTGGGTGACACCTGGGGACCCCCAAATCATTCAGTACCCCAATATCACTATACAGGAGCGCCCCCGAGGAGCTGGAGGCCTGGGAGGAGGAAGGTGGGTGACAGCCGGGGACCCCCAAATCATTCAGTACCCCAATATCACTATACAGGAGCGCCCCCGAGGAGCTGGAGGCCTGGGAGGAGGAAGGTGGGTGACAGCCGGGGACCCCCAAATCATTCAGTACCCCAATATCACTATACAGGAGCGCCCCCGAGGAGCTGGAGGCCTGGGAGGAGGAAGGTGGGTGACAGCCGGGGACCCCCAAATCATTCTGTACCCCAATATCACTATACAGGAGCGCCCCCGAGGAGCTGGAGGCCTGGGAGGAGGAAGGTGGGTGACAGCCGGGGACCCCCAAATCATCCAGTACCCCAATATCACTATACAGGAGCGCCCCCGAGGAGCTGGAGGCCTGGGAGGAGGAAGGTGGGTGACAGCCGGGGACCCCCAAATCATCCAGTACCCCAATATCACTATACAGGAGCGCCCCCGAGGAGCTGGAGGCCTGGGAGGAGGAAGGTGGGTGACAGCCGGGGACCCCCAAATCATTCAGTACCCCAATATCACTATACAGGAGCGCCCCCGAGGAGCTGGAGGCCTGGGAGGAGGAAGGTGGGTGACAGCCGGGGACCCCCAAATCATTCAGTACCCCAATATCACTATACAGGAGCGCCCCCGAGGAGCTGGAGGCCTGGGAGGAGGAAGGTGGGTGACAGCCGGGGACCCCCAAATCATTCAGTACCCCAATATCACTATACAGGAGCCCCCAGCGGCCTGGGAGGAGGAAGGTGGGTGACAGCCGGGGACCCCCAAATCATTCAGGACCCCAATATCACTATACAGGAGTGCCCCCGAGGAGCTGGAGGCCTGGGAGGAGGAAGGTGGGTGACAGCCGGGGACCCCCAAATCATCCAGTACCCCAATATCACTATACAGGAGCGCCCCCGAGGAGCTGGAGGCCTGGGAGGAGGAAGGTGGGTGACAGCCGGGGACCCCCAAATCATCCAGTACCCCAATATCACTATACAGGAGCGCCCCCGAGGAGCTGGAGGCCTGGGAGGAGGAAGGTGGGTGACAGCCGGGGACCCCCAAATCATTCAGTACCCCAATATCACTATACAGGAGCGCCCCCGAGGAGCTGGAGGCCTGGGAGGAGGAAGGTGGGTGACAGCTGGGGACCCCCAAATCATTCAGTACCCCAATATCACTATACAGGAGCGCCCCCGAGGAGCTGGAGGCCTGGGAGGAGGAAGGTGGGTGACAGCCGGGGACCCCCAAATCATTCAGGACCCCAATATCACTATACAGGAGCGCCCCCGAGGAGCTGGAGGCCTGGGAGGAGGAAGGTGGGTGACAGCCGGGGACCCCCAAATCATTCAGTACCCCAATATCACTATACAGGAGCGCCCCCGAGGAGCTGGAGGCCTGGGAGGAGGAAGGTGGGTGACAGCCGGGAACCCCCAAATCATTCAGTACCCCAATATCACTATACAGGAGCGCCCCCGAGGAGCTGGAGGCCTGGGAGGAGGAAGGTGGGTGACAGCCGGGGACCCCCAAATCATTCAGTACCCCAATATCACTATACAGGAGCGCCCCCGAGGAGCTGGAGGCCTGGGAGGAGGAAGGTGGGTGACACCTGAGGACCCCCAAATCATTCAGTACCTCAATATCACTATACAGGAGCGCCCCCGAGGAGCTGGAGGCCTGGGAGGAGGAAGGTGGGTGACAGCCGGGGACCCCCAAATCATTCAGTACCCCAATATCACTATACAGGAGCGCCCCCGAGGAGCTGGAGGCCTGGGAGGAGGAAGGTGGGTGACAGCCGGGGACCCCTAAATCATTCAGTACCTCAATATCACTATACAGGAGCGCCCCCGAGTAGCTGGAGGCCTGGGAGGAGGAAGGTGGGTGACAGCCGGGGACCCCCAAATCATTCAGTACCTCAATATCACTATACAGGAGCGCCCCCGAGGAGCTGGAGGCCTGGGAGGAGGAAGGTGGGTGACAGCCGGGGACCCCCAAATCATTCAGTACCCCAATATCACTATACAGGAGCGCCCCCGAGGAGCTGGAGGCCTGGATGGAGGAAGGTGGGTGACAGCCGGGGACCCCCAAATCATTCAGTACCCCAATATCACTATACAGGAGCGCCCCCGAGGAGCTGGAGGCCTGGGAGGAGGAAGGTGGGTGACAGCCGGGGACCCCCAAATCATTCAGTACCCCAATATCACTATACAGGAGGCCTGGGAGGAGGAAGGTGGGTGACAGCCGGGGACCCCCAAATCATTCAGTACCCCAATATCACTATACAGGAGCGCCCCCGAGGAGCTGGAGGCCTGGGAGGAGGAAGGTGGGTGACAGCCGGGGACCCCCAAATCATTCAGTACCCCAATATCACTATACAGGAGCGCCCCCGAGGAGCTGGATGCCTGGGAGGAGGAAGGTGGGTGACACCTGGGGACCCCCAAATCATTCAGTACCCCAATATCACTATACAGGAGCGCCCCCGAGGAGCTGGAGGCCTGGGAGGAGGAAGGTGGGTGACAGCCGGGGACCCCCAAATCATTCAGTACCCCAATATCACTATACAGGAGCGCCCCCGAGGAGCTGGAGGCCTGGGAGGAGGAAGGTGGGTGACAGCCGGGGACCCCCAAATCATTCTGTACCCCAATATCACTATACAGGAGCGCCCCCGAGGAGCTGGAGGCCTGGGAGGAGGAAGGTGGGTGACAGCCGGGGACCCCCAAATCATTCAGTACCCCAATATCACTATACAGGAGCGCCCCCGAGGAGCTGGAGGCCTGGGAGGAGGAAGGTGGGTGACAGCCGGGGACCCCCAAATCATTCAGTACCCCAATATCACTATACAGGAGCGCCCCCGAGGAGCTGGAGGCCTGGGAGGAGGAAGGTGGGTGACAGCCGGGGACCCCCAAATCATTCAGTACCCCAATATCACTATACAGGAGCGCCCCCGAGGAGCTGGAGGCCTGGGAGGAGGAAGGTGGGTGACAGCCGGGGACCCCGAAATCATTCAGTACCCCAATATCACTATACAGGAGTGCCCCCCGAGGAGCTGGAGGCCTGGGAGGAGGAAGGTGGGTGACAGCCGGGGACCCCCAAATCATTCAGTACCCCAATATCACTATTTAGGAGCGCTCCCGAGGAGCTGGAGGCCTGGGAGGAGGAAGGTGGGTGACAGCCGGGGACCCCCAAATCATTCAGTACCCCAATATCACTATACAGGAGCGCCCCCGAGGAGCTGGAGGCCTGGGAGGAGGAAGGTGGGTGACAGCCGGGGACCCCCAAATCATTCAGTACCCCAATATCACTATACAGGAGCGCCCCCGAGGAGCTGGATGCCTGGGAGGAGGAAGGTGGGTGACACCTGGGGACCCCCAAATCATTCAGTACCCCAATATCACTATACAGGAGCGCCCCCGAGGAGCTGGAGGCCTGGGAGGAGGAAGGTGGGTGACAGCCGGGGACCCCCAAATCATTCAGTACCCCAATATCACTATACAGGAGCGCCCCCGAGGAGCTGGAGGCCTGGGAGGAGGAAGGTGGGTGACAGCCGGGGACCCCCAAATCATTCTGTACCCCAATATCACTATACAGGAGCGCCCCCGAGGAGCTGGAGGCCTGGGAGGAGGAAGGTGGGTGACAGCCGGGGACCCCCAAATCATTCAGTACCCCAATATCACTATACAGGAGCGCCCCCGAGGAGCTGGAGTCCTGGGAGGAGGAAGGTGGGTGACAGCCGGGGACCCCCAAATCATTCTGTACCCCAATATCACTATACAGGAGCGCCCCCGAGGAGCTGGAGGCCTGGGAGGAGGAAGGTGGGTGACAGCCGGGGACCCCCAAATCATTCTGTACCCCAATATCACTATACAGGAGCGCCCCCGAGGAGCTGGAGTCCTGGGAGGAGGAAGGTGGGTGACAGCCGGGAACCCCCAAATCATTCAGTACCCAAATATTACTATACAGGAGGCCTGGGAGGAGGAAGGTGGGTGACAGCCGGGGACCCCCAAATCATCCAGTACCCCAATATCACTATACAGGAGCGCCCCCGAGGAGCTGGAGGCCTGGGAGGAGGAAGGTGGGTGACACCTGAGGACCCCCAAATCATTCAGTACCCCAATATCACTATACAGGAGCGCCCCCGAGGAGCTGGAGGCCTGGGAGGAGGAAGGTGGGTGACAGCCGGGAACCCCCAAATCATTCAGTACCCCAATATCACTATACAGGAGCGCCCCCGAGTAGCTGGAGGCCTGGGAGGAGGAAGGTGGGTGACAGCCGGGGACCCCCAAATCATTCAGTACCCCAATATCACTATACAGGAGCGCCCCCGAGGAGCTGGAGGCCTGGGAGGAGGAAGGTGGGTGACAGCCGGGGACCCCCAAATCATCCAGTACCCCAATATCACTATACAGGAGCGCCCCCGAGGAGCTGGAGGCCTGGGAGGAGGAAGGTGGGTGACAGCCGGGGACCCCCAAATCATTCAGTACCCCAATATCACTATACAGGAGCGCCCCCGAGGAGCTGGAGGCCTGGGAGGAGGAAGGTGGGTGACAGCCGGGGACCCCCAAATCATTCAGTACCCCAATATTACTATACAGGAGGCCTGGGAGGAGGAAGGTGGGTGACAGCCGGGGACCCCCAAATCATTCAGGACCCCAATATCACTATACAGGAGCGCCCCCGAGGAGCTGGAGGCCTGGGAGGAGGAAGGTGGGTGACAGCCGGGAACCCCCAAATCATTCAGTACCCAAATATTACTATACAGGAGGCCTGGGAGGAGGAAGGTGGGTGACAGCCGGGGACCCCCAAATCATTCTGTACCCCAATATCACTATACAGGAGCGCCCCCGAGTAGCTGGAGGCCTGGGAGGAGGAAGGTGGGTGACAACTGGGGACTCCCCAAAATCAGCACATTTCATTAGGCTCCCATCTCATAATTCTCTGTACTTCTCAGTGTGTACCCCAATAGCACCCTGTGAGTCCCCTACCAGGTCACTTGCTGCCACATTTCCTCCTGTGGTTATCTGTGAGACCTTGTACCTGGGCTGTGCCAGCGTGTTCTGTAATAATCTGCTACTACAGGGCACCGCCGCTATAATATATGCCGCTATCTCCACGCCTCATCAATTACAGAACTTTGTACCGATAAATAATATGCAATAAATTAGAGACAGAAATGCTATGCTGGGGGCCATCCAGTGTGACCATAATATATAATGTACCACCCAGTGGGATCATGGTATACATTATGCCCAGTGTGACCATTGTATACTGTGCTCCCTGCTGTGACTGTGACCATGACATACGTGCTATAGACAGTATCTCCTGACTTGGTATGGAGACCTATTGGAGGTTTCTTTTTTCAATCCAGCAGAACAGCGCCACTCTTATTCATGGGTTGTGTCCGGTATTGCAGCTCATCTGTGTTCAGGATTATAGGTTGCAGTGGCCTTACAGGATACAGCCCCCGATCCTCTCATGTGAGCTGTCTGTTCTCCATCCTTCCTGGTATTGTTCCCGCAATCGGAGGAGGATCCGGTGCTGCACCGTACGCTATACATACAGGTCATAGGTCAATGGAATAACTGCTGTATGGAACGCATGAGGTGCCTGATTATAAGAAGTGGCGCATTGGGCTATGATCTTTATGGCTCTTCTGTTTTCCAGGTTACCGCCAGATCTCACAGAACAAGGTGGCCGTCCTCCTGCTGGCTGGGGGTCAGGGGACACGTCTAGGGGTGACCTACCCCAAAGGAATGTACAGTGTGGGGCTGCCCAGCGGAAAGACACTGTACCAGATCCAGGCGGAGCGAATCCTGCGTTTGCAGCAGTTGGCAGGAGAGAAGTACTCTACACGGTGCACTGTGCCATGGTGAGGGGCTCTGTGACTGTGTCCGTCTGTGTGAGGCTCCTAATACTACTGTAGGCATTGCAATACAGCTGCCTTACAGGGGACATCCCAGTCATAGCTTAAAGGGATTGTCCACTTTGCACATACCCTCTTCTTGCTGACAGCCCCTCTATCAGTGTGCAGCAACCAGTCAGATCTCTGCGTTGATTTTGCAGCTAAAGGTCACAATAAAAGGAGGTATCTGATTGGTTACCGCAGGCTTATTATAGTCTATAGAGGTCAGTCCTTGTTTTCTTGGCTCCCCAGGTACATCATGACAAGCGAGTTCACCCTAAACCCTACTCAGACGTTTTTCGAGCAGCACAACTTCTTTGGCATTGATCGGGCAGATGTGGTCATGTTCGAGCAGAGGATGCTGCCCGCGGTTGGGTTCAATGGAAAGGCCATTTTGGAGAGGAAGGACAAGGTTGCTATGGCACCAGGTAAATCATGATGGCTGCTGCGCGGAGATTGTGGCTAATATGGCTTCTGTCTACTGTAACAATACACAGTATACAAGGAATTGCTTAAGTAGCAATCGTTTCTGCCCTCCTGGGTATGTGTCCGCTGGCTGTAGGTTGTCATACCCTGCGGCCAGTAACTGGGGTGATTGTTAACATCGTGGCAGGGAATTGTCTTTCCAGCAGTTTAGTAATATATCCTAAACATTTATCACTCCAGATGGTAATGGCGGCCTGTACAAAGCCCTGGCTGACAACCATATTTTGGAAGACATGGAGGAACGAGGCATCTCTTATATCCACGTGTACTGTGTGGACAATATACTGGTAAAGATGGCCGATCCCGTGTTCGTAGGCTTTTGCGTTTCTAAAGGTGCTGACTGCGGGGCTAAGGTACGTGATTAGCTTATAGATGTGTCCTTAAAAAGTTTGTCCTGGTATATGCTTCTGCCTCGAGTGGAGCTGAGCTGCAGTAACCCAGCCTGGCCACTACACAGAGAACGCAGCAGTGCTCCTAGCTGGGGTGTAGGTATAGCACTCGCTAAAGGCCCTGGAGCCTCAGGGTGCCCTCTCTACAACCTAAGACATAAGTATTCTACGTAGCACATCGTGAGAGGGGGCTCCATTACCTGTTTTGCATTGGGGCCCATGAGTTTACGTCTGTGACTGCTGCCGTGAACATCTGATCATGGGGTTGTCAGGTGTCGGACCCCAAACGATCTGATAGATCATAAGTATCCATAACCTGGAACCCCCTTTCATATGATCATCATTTTCTTCTTGACTTCCCAGGTGGTGGAGAAGTCGTACCCATCAGAGCCTGTCGGGGTCGTGTGCCAGGTGGATGACATCTACCAAGTTGTAGAGTACAGCGAGATCAGCCAAGACACGGCAGAGAAGCGCAACCCCGATGGCAGCTTGACTTATAATGCCGGCAACATCTGCAATCATTTCTTCACTCTGGACTTCCTGAAGGACATGGCCGGGTCAGTGACAGGTGCACTTTATGTAGGGGCGTCCACATGCTCTGTGCTCTGCTGCTGACAGCCTGGGATCCCCTAGGACAGTGGATGCTAAAGGCACATTTTAACCCCCAAGTCCCTAAGTTTATCACTACAATGTCCCTGCTCATGTGATCATCTCTGCAGCCAAGAAGTGGTGGCGTCTATCCATACTATACTTCTGCCCTCCAGAGACAAATGGTGTCATTTGTGCATGGCAGCCGCTTATTCATACTCAACTAAGCCCACCAGCCATGTTTATAGTGGGTCCAGGTCATGAGTTTAAAGGGTTTCCCCAGGATTATGTTATTGATCACCTGTCCTTGGGGTAGGTCATATATGAAAGATTGGTAGGGGTCTGACACCCAGAAAACCCACTGATCAGCTGACTGAAGGGGCTGTGGAGTTTGGACAAGTTCTGTGTCTCTTTATTGCTTCCCAAGCACAGTGCCGTACATTGTATAGTGGTTGTATTTGGTATTGCAGCTGAGCTCCATTCATTTGAAAAGGACTGAGCCGCAGCATGGTCATGTGACCAATGGACGTGATGTCACTGGCCTGAGAAGAGGAAGTGGAGCTCAGCCAAGCACTGCAAGTTACTCACACAGCTGATCAGTAAGGGTCCTGGGTGTCAGACTTTTCCTAAGCATAGGTCATGAATACCAATATGCTACAGATATGAGTTGTAAAGACCTGGAACACTTTAGTACATGGGAGGGGGGTCCTAAATGGGGAGATATCATACTTAACTGTTTTTTGTTGTGGAGAATTGAAAGTTTTATTTGCTTTGAAGACTCCATGCAAGTCTCAGTGTTAACCATTACCTTGTACCCCTCTATACATTGGCGCCTCTTCCTTCAGGACCCTAGAGAAGCGTCTGGGATACCACATTGCCATCAAGAAGGTCCCGTATGTGGATGAAGAGGGCAACTTAGTGAAGCCGACACGGCCAAATGGAATAAAGATGGAGAAGTTTGTGTTTGACATCTTCCAGTTCGCCAAGTGAGTGATATTCCCTGTTCATCCACTAGGGTGGTGATGTCTACAGGTCTGTGGGCACCAGTATGGATGATGCCAGATTCTCTTTGTTGCAGGAACTTTGTGGCATTTGAAGTTGTGAGGGAGGAAGAATTCTCACCATTAAAAAATGCAGACACAGCTGATAAGGACACCCCGACTACAGCGCGGCGCTCACTCCTGTGGCAGCACTACCACTGGGCTCTGAAGGCTGGGGCTAAGTTCTCCGATGCCAATGGGCGTGCCATAGCTGAGAACGCTGGGTCAGTATTTAGTGTATAAGACAGAATCGACACTGCAGCCGAGCCTCTCACCACAGCTTATGTCTTCTTGTCTTTGTAGTGCTCCAGAAATGGATGAGCCCCCCGCAATCTGTGAGATCTCCCCTTTAATCTCCTATTTTGGGGAGGTGAGTGGTGTGTGTGAATAAAGTGTCCCTGAGACATGCTGTTCGTGCTCTGCAGTCTCGGGTATACAGCGGCCTGACACAGTATATGACACAGTGTTACAAATTTTAGTCTAATCGTTCTAGTTTGCATCTATTCCACAGGGGTCTGACCCTCTCCCTGTGTATGGCACAGGTGATATCTGACATCTGGTGTCTTCTGCTTGCAGGGCTTGGATGTGCATCTGAATAACAAGGACATCTCGCCCCCCTTCATACTGGACATTCAGAGGGTGTAGGGGAGATGAAGATCTGCAAGCTGCATGGTGGGCGGAAGGACCGCAGGAGCCATCGTGCCTTATAATCCATCGCCACCAGACGGTGCGGGAGGACTGCGATCACTGCCGTGTGCATCAGCAATTTACTATAAAAGCTTAAGCCAAAAATGGAGGCTGTCGCTGTTCTTGGGGCTGACGCTGGACATCAGCCACATGGGACAGACTTAAGGACAACAGCTCGTGATGTGAAGATCTGTAGTGCTGTGTTAATATTAACCAGGTATAAGGAAAATTGACCAGATGTGCTTTTACCCTTTAAAGGGATTTTCCAGGACTATGATATTGATCACCTGTCTTTACGATGAGACATCAATATTATATAAGGAGGTTCGACACAGAGGACCCTGCAAATCTGCTGCGACATTTGGACAAGTGCTATAGCTTTTTTCACTATTTACCAAACACAGCGCTGTACATTGTGTAGTGGCTGTTCTTGGTATTGCAGCTCATATGAATAGAACGGCGCAGCACACAGGTCATGTGACTACTGGTTGTGATATCAAGGGCCTGGCTCTTCAAACTGAGTGGCAGGGATAGTGAGACTTTACTGATCTAATATCGAAGATATGTCCTAAGGACGTCATCAATATCATAGTCCTGGAAAACCCCTTTAAGGGGTCTCCAGGCTTCTCCTTTCTATGTGCAGCAGCTCCCTGATAATCTCTTTCTCATTGCTGATTTAGTTGCTTGTAGTTTATAATACATGAGTTCAGCATTCAGAAACAGCGCCACACCTGTCCATGGGTTGTGTCCGGTATTGCAGTTCATCTCCATTAAACCTGTGGCTAGACATGGTGCTGTTTCTGGAAGAGAGTAGTGGTGTTTCTATAATCCTGAACAAGCCTTTAATGTCTCTTCTCCCCTTTAAATGTCAGCTTACACCTACAGCCACATACACACCGTACTCACTAAGAATATCAGGGGGATACACTGCGGCCTTTGCCCCGTCACATCCCTCGCTGTCAGGTAGACACAGACGCTGCATCTTGCTTGAGCCTGAAACAAAACCAGATTGTGTCGTCGTTAATTGCAAAATTGCAGCCGCTTTTGTCAGAATTCACACTGCCATGTGGTCTGGTCTTCAGTCTTATCTTTAGAGGGGTTTCCAGGATAAAAAAAAAAATTAAATTTACTATAGAAAATGTGATAAATAAAAAATAGGGGATACGTTGTCTGAACAAACCTCTAGGGTCTGGATTATCAAATTTCAGATTGTAGGAATTTCATTGAATTATCTGACAACCAGTCTATTCACGTCATAGGATGCGATAACTCACAAATCACCGTTCTTAATCGATTCACATCCCCTGTATGGTCACGAGAAATTCCACGTACAAGATCAAAGAAGCCAAACCCTGCCCCGTCCTGCCTTCACTGTGAGATTATAATTCAAGAATGTTCCAATAAACTGGAGACTGGTCCTTAGTGTTGGTGTGATGTCATGTGCTCTTCTTGGTGGTTGTCAGAGTCACCTGTCTCTCTGTAAGGTGAGATGTGCTGTCTCTTTATGATTGAGGAGGGTCAGATGTCTTGGGCCCCACTGTACCTGGGGGCCCCAGAGCTAGTATAATGGTGCTTCTTAAAGTGAGTGGAGTCGGCTGCAGTTCTCTGTAAAGCCAGGTGGTCGGGGGCGCCGCTGTGCAGGGTAAAATTAGAAAGGACCACAACACTAAACTAGCTCTGTGGCCCCTTCATTTTCAGATCATTGGACCCCATGACCATAAAGTGACAGCCTATCCTAGCCCTGTGCCATCATTTTATAAGATGGGAATACCCCTTTAATTATGGGATAACTCAGCCAATCCTTATATTCTATACCAATGGCCCCAAACCCCAGCTTTTCTGAGAGCAAAGTCCAAAATCTCTACTTGCTCTTAGTGCATGAAAATAGATCTATTTACTTCCAGAAGCTGATAATCTCTCCTGACCTCACAGCTGGGGGTTTGTTACAATTTTATCCCGTTTAGACAATCCTCTGCAAGCTGTACAGGCCTAATAGGGATACGCCTTACCGGCAACAAAACTAACAGGAGAGAGATTTGTGTTGACAATGGGTTTGGCTCATAGAGGATTGTCTAAACGGAAATCAACTGTAACAAACCCTCAGCTGTGAGTGCTGTTATGTCAGGGTGGCTTTTTCGGTTAATTATTCCCGTTCACTGACAGCAAGCAGAGCTCCGTGAACATGACAAAGTCTATTAGGCAGTAGGTAACATGGCGGGGGCGGAGCGGGTGGCGCGGTTTCACAAGGTCCCAGTTCCTCCTTTAGAGACTCCTCAACAAACCACAAGCATCCAGCTCATCTGTATAGAGAAATGAGGATGAACAGGTCTGAGCAGTCACCGCGGGGCTGGGAGGGATCAGTGACGGCAGAGGCTGAGGGACTACAACTCCCAGCATGCCTGAGCACCAGACACACTGTATGTAGGGATGGCAGGCAATAGAATGATATCATGTAACATAATATTATCTTATACGGTATGTTGTATTATCAGGGCGTGTATATTTTTGCATTTATTTCGTTTTTTTCTTCAGGTCATCTAAAGTTAAAAATCTGACCCTAAATGGGGCGTCCCATTACATGAACTGACCCCCTATCACTAGGATATACCATTACTTACTGATGACGGGGGGTTTGACCACTGAGACCCCCGGCCTTTCATAGTGGCCTCATTCATTACATCCGGGATTCTGACTACTCGGCAATAGATTCTACATTGTTGTTGCCCATAGCAACCGATGACATCACCAGTTAAAGGGGTTGTCCAGGAATTGGCCTAACCCATGTGGAGCCTGGGGGATGTGAAATAAAAAAAAAAATAAAGCATAATCGCCTGTCCTGGGTGCCCTGTTGTGCACCACCGGTGGCCGTTCAGGCTTGCACTGGAGCTAGGATCGTGGAAGTCCTGCACCCCACGTCACGTGACCGCAACAACCAATCAGTGGTCTCAGAGAGACACCGGTGATGTCACTCACATATGTCACTGGTTCCTGGCCACGACTGCTGACTTGTGGCATCCTGGCACTGGCGTGAGACCGAACGGACACCGGCAGAAGACAACGGAGCACCAGGGACAGGGGATATACTTTGTTATTTTTTCATTTTACACCTCTTTAATGTTGTTGCTGTAACTGGTTGCTCAGGGCAACAGATGTTTTTGTTTTAGCCAATTTTTATAAATCTACCCCTATGTTTTTAACCAATCAGATCCCCAGAAAATAACCTGATTGGTTGCTACGGGTGACGGCCCTCAAAGATTTCCTCAGCCCTAGTAGAGGTAAGGTAGTGGCACTTGCCCTCATCCAATATGGCGGCTCTGGGTTTGACAGCTGTGCTCTCGCCGCTAGAGGCCGCGGTGTTATTTCCGCGCATGCGCCCTGACCCCCGCATGGCCCTGGTCGGGTTGTTGATATGGAGGGATAGGCCGCAGCCTGAGGCTGTAGTCACCACTCCGCCTTAAGTTCCTTCTCCTTCACTGGAGAGGCTTGGCATGGGGAGAGGGTAACCCGGAGAGCAGCCATGTATTCCCCGCAGCGCCGGGACTTCATGTCAGTCACCCTCATCCCCTCGGAGGGCAGCGGCGGCTACAACAACAGCAAGAGCTGGAGGCGGAGGTCGTGCTGGCGGGTAAGAGGCTATGACAGCTGGGACAGGGGAGGGGGGTGACCCCGCACCTGGCATGTGTTTGGGGAGGGGGGTGTCATTATTATTGGGTACCTTCTACCCCTCGGTGTGACATTGTACTGGGGCCCCGGGTGTCAGTGTCCTGCCCTGGTGTGCAGGCGCCGCTTGTCTCTAGCCATGTTCACACTGCTCAGATGTCAGTGCACTGCAGGTGTGATGGCGCCGCTGATCTGTGCTGTCCTGGTGGGATGGAATAGCAGTTGTGTGGATATCCAGGTGTGAGGGCGCTGATGCTTGTGGGCATCCTGTTGTGTCGGTGCCGCTTCTCTCTAGTTGTCCTAGTTTAATGGCACCACAGCAATCTAGTGCTGTGTACACACTGCCCAGATGTGTTGGTGCCGCTGTTCTATGGTGGATGTGTTGTGTTCTGCTGCTCTCTAGATCGCCTGGTGTGACGGCGCCGCTTCTCTCTAGGTGGGTTGCTGTGGGTGTGTGCCGCCGCCGCTTCTCTCTAGGTGGGCTGCTGTGACGCCGCTGCTGCTGCTCTCTAGTTGTCCTGCTGTGCTGCCGCTGCTTCTCTGGTTATTCTGGTGTGCCGCTGTTCTCTAGGTGGGCTGCTGTGACGGCGCCGCTTCTCTCTAGGTGGGCTGCTGTGCCGGCGCCGCTTCTCTCTAGGTGGGCTGCTGTGCCGCCGCCGCTTCTCTCTAGGTGGGCTGCTGTGCCGCCGCCGCTTCTCTCTAGGTGGGCTGCTGTGCCGCCGCCGCTTCTCTCTAGGTGGGCTGCTGTGCCGCCGCCGCTTCTCTGTAGTTGTCTTGCTGTGCTGCCGCCGCTGCTCTGATTATCCTGGTGTGCTGCTGTTCTCTAGTTGTCCTGGTGTGATGGCGCCGCTTCTCTCTAGGTGGGCTGCTGTGACGCCGCTGCTGCTGCTCTCTAGTTGTCCTGGTGCTGCTGCTGCTTCTCTGGTTATTCTGGTGTGCCGCTGTTCTCTAGGTGGGCTGCTGTGACGGCGCCGCTTCTCTCTAGTTGTCCTGGCGGGCTGCCGCCGCTGCTCTCTGGTTGTCCTGCTGTGCTGCCGCTGCTTCTCTGGTTATTCTGGTGTGCCGCTGTTCTCTAGGTGGGCTGCTGTGACGGCGCCGCTTCTCTCTAGTTGTCCTGGCAGGCTGCCGCCGCTGCTCTCTATTTGTCCTGCTGCCTCTGTTCTCTGGTTATCCTGGCGTGCTGGCGACGATTCTGTGTGATTTTCCTGGTTGCTGCCCCCAATCTCCTGTGTATTCCTGGAGGCTGTGAGTAGTCTGGGGGGGTGTATAGTGTTACCTGTTATACCCTCTGGGGGGCAGTACGTCATGTGTATATATATATGTATACGTCTCTATACTGGGGCTCAGGTGTTATAAGGCTCCGATGCAGCACAAGAGGCGAGGAGCGGACTCTGTACTGAGTGATGGAGCAGGTGAGGCCCTGACACATTGTAACATAACCCCAGCTTACTCCGGGTGCCCTCATCTATGCCATGTACAGCGCCCCTTATTATAGAGGGACCCCATCTGGAAATGTGCGGGGGAGGGGGCATTATTTACATGCTGCTGGTTTCTATAGCACCAGGGCTGCTTATGGATGGATATCATATACCCCATAGTGAGTGGTGATGGGTCCTAAACATACCCCCATCCCCACCCTCCATTATTCGCCCTCCGCCCGCTGAGCCCACATTTCCTGTCTTATCTTGCAGAAATGGAAGCAGCTGTCCAGGTTGCAGCGCAGCATCATCCTCTTCCTGTGCACCCTGCTGGCTGTCTGCGGGGTCATGTCCTTCACCAACCTGGGGGAGCACTGGAGGAGTAAGTATCGCCTGCAGGGTCACTGCATGTCACATGACCAAACCCTACAGGAAACCTAAATATCACCCCCCTGGATATACCTCCACATATAGCATTATATATAAGGGGCACCAGGCATGATGATATACGTTATTCACAGGTAAGTAGACTGGATGCGACTGTAACAAACCTTCAGCTGTAGGAAGTGTAAGGTCTGCTTCATCCTCTGCATCTGAATAATGATTAATGAGCCAAATAGTGAGCGCAGCTCTGGAGTATAATACAGGATGTAACTCAGGATCAGTACAGGATAAGTAATGTAATGTATGTACACAGTGACTGCACCAGCAGAATAGTGAGCGCAGCTCTGGAGTATAATACAGGATGTAACTCAGGATCAGTACAGGATAAGTAATGTAATGTATGTACACAGTGACTGTACCAGCAGAATAGTGAGCGCAGCTCTGGAGTATAATACAGGATAAGTAATGTAATGTATGTACACAGTGACTGTACCAGCAGAATAGTGAGCGCAGCTCTGGAGTATAATACAGGATGTAACTCAGGATCAGTACAGGATAAGTAATGTAATGTAATGTATGTACACAGTGACTGTACCAGCAGAATAGTGAGTGCAGCTCTGGAGTATAATACAGGATGTAACTCAGGATCAGTACAGGATAAGTAATGTAATGTATGTACACAGTGACTGCACCAGCAGAATAGTGAGCGCAGCTCTGGAGTATAATACAGGATGTAACTCGGGGCCTCTACTTCTGTAGATTCTTTGCTGATGTAGAGATGTGACTGGACCGGTTGTTCAGTGGATGGAGCTTTATAGACAATCAGAGCATTGTTGGTCTATTCGGTAGATTTCATAGCTGGGTTCAACCTCTGTAAGACCAATAGCAGTAGCCATATTGTTAGTCACCCAGCTTTCCCAGAATCAGAATGTTTTGAATCTTTTATGCCCTTTCATTTCAGTTTTGGGGGCACGTGGTTAGAGGGCTGCTGGGTGTTGTGGTTCTTACTTCTGTCTGTCTTCTGTCTTTAGGTCTGACTAGTCATCTAGAAGGTGGTAATGATGGCTGGAGCCTGCCTGGAGTTCACCCCGCCATGTTACCAGCCCCTAAACAAGCAGAAGACCCAGATGAAAATTTACCAAAGCCACCACCCCTGCCCTTGCAGGAGGTACCATGTTTTATTTTTGTTTTTTTTTTTTTTTGGGGGGGGGGGTTTCTGGGGAGTTTATTGCTCATGTTTTCCATTTTGTTCTTTATCTAGAAGCCCAGGAGACCAAATAAACGCGGCCCACCGATCCTACAGCCGCCCCCCAACAAGAACCAAAAGCTGGAAGACAATGAGCAGCGGCCGGACGAGGTGGAGAACAACCAGCCGGTCATCAGGTAGCTGCAGAACCCTGTGAGCTCAGCTGGGGCGGGGCATGACTTCACTCTTCCCATTGATATAGATATCTGGTAGTGTGCGGCTCTTTAAGTGTCGCGCCATTCCTCATCAGTATGTACTGTCACTTTAAGTGGTTTCTCAGCCTTGTGTCAACTGAATCTTGCATCTTGTTTTTGAAGATCTCTTTTTGGTTGTAAGTGAACATAAAACCCATGAACCATTGCTCAGCGCTGCCTTTGTTACAGTGGATCAGTGCAGGCCGTCTGCTGTGAGGTTGGACATTCACTGACAGCAAGCGGAGGTCTCCAGAATAACAGACGTGTCCATGTCTCGGCACGGTCGTCTCACTCTTGTCTGTCTGTATTTGCAGCTGGAGAGGAGCGGTGATAGAGCCCGTGCAAACTGTGGCCCCTTCTCCAAACAAAGCCCAGGAGCCCACAAGGGCCCCTCCTCAGGATGTCCCCGAGCAGAAGGAGCCTGGTAAGATCCGTCTGTTGTAATATAAGGATACGTTAATCCTTGGCGGTAACAACCTGTTCTGCAGCCTTCTAAAAATACTTTTCACATTCAAAGGGGTGTTCCCAAATCTGCGAAACCTGGCCGAGACAGGAGGGAGTGTAGCGCTGCTTGTCCTGAGCCCTGAGGAGGCGGAGGTATATGGGAGATACAGGGCCAGTGCAGAGCAGCAGTGCCCGACTGTACCCCTAAGTCTCACCCCAGGGGTCAGGACATAACAGTGCCCGACTGTACCCCTAAGTCTCACCCCAGAGGTCAGGACATAACAGCAGTGCCCAACTGTACCCCTAAGTCTCACCCCAGGGGTCAGGACATAGCAGTGCCCGACTGTACCCCTAAGTCTCACCCCAGGGGTCAGGACATAGCAGTGCCCGACTGTACCCCTAAGTCTCACCCCAGGGGTCAGGACATAGCAGTGCCCGACTGTACCCCTAAGTCTCACCCCAGGGGTCAGGACATAGCAGTGCCCGACTGTACCCCTAAGTCTCACCCCAGGGGTCAGGACATAGTAGTGCCCGACTGTACCCCTAAGTCTCACCCCAGGGGTCAGGACATAGCAGTGCCCGACTGTACCCCTAAGTCTCACCCCAGGGGTCAGGACATAGCAGTGCCCGACTGTACCCCTAAGTCTCACCCCAGGGGTCAGGACATAGCAGTGCCCGACTGTACCCCTAAGTCTCACCCCAGGGGTCAGGACATAACCGCAGTGCCAGGATGGAAACAACCGTTATCCCCCTCTTGACATCCGCTGTAATAGTATGGCGGTGGTCAAGGCCTTAACTATAGTGCCCACTCAGTAGCTGATCCGCCATAGCTGCCGGGTCTGATGTATTATGCAGATTATGTCCATGATCAGAGCCCCTTATTAGTTTATGTGCTGCTGTTTTTGTTGTCCCTCCTCTGCTACATCAGGATCATGTGAACTGCCCGGTGTCTGAGAGTCGGGAGCCTGCCATAGTAATATGACTGTATGTTAATACACGGATTGTACCATAGACTGCAGTACAGAAGTAGTGCAGTCTATGGTACAGGGGATCTAATAATTGCAGGTTCAATCCCTTTAGGGGAACTTAAAGGGGTTGTCCGGGGTTATTGTTTTTTATGGGCTTTCCTCAGGATAGACCATACATATATGATTGATAAGGGGCCGACCCCTGACCCTCGGACCAATCCTTTGTACAGAGCCGCTTCCAGTGCCCGTCCAGTACACAGTATGGGGCCAGAAGCAGAACGCTCCATTCGCTGTATCGTGGCCCGGCACTTTCACTGCCGCTCAACACTCATTGTAGTCAGTGGTAGGAGAGCTGCAGTGAAGGCGCCGGCTGCTGTACAGCAAACTCCGCTTTCTGCTTCTGGCCCTGTATTGTGTACTGGATGGGCACTGGACGCGGCTCCATACAGCTGATCAGGCTGGGTGTCGGCTCCCTATCGATCGTTTATCCTGAGGATAGGACATAAAAAAAAGAAAAACATAAGCCCCGACAACCCCTCTAAGAAAAAAAAACAAAAATAAAAATTTTAAAAAAATTAAATATAAAAATTGTTCCCCCTTTCCCTAGAACTAGAGGTGGCGGAATCTCCCAAGGTTTCGGGCGGCTCGCGTCACTGATTCATTTCAGATCCAACAAGTTTGGATAGAACTGGAAGTGACATTTTTATACTTTGCAGTCTCTTCAGACCCACAAAAACCTTCATACTCTCCCTCCCTCACCTCGTGGCTTCCTTGTGGCGTCCGCTGCTCTCTCTCTCGGTATCACCACGTTCGGCGTGTCCACGTGACCCTGGTCCTAGGACTTCACACTGGACGCCGTGAGGTGAGGGAGGGCGAGTATGAATGTGCTGAGAGCGAACTGACCCCAAGTATAGAAGGAAGGGAACACTGAACGCTTGGAAGACCGTGTCAGTGAACGGGATCATTCATTGTCTACACCCAGGGGCGGAGAATCCGTTCTGATCATTTCCAGCTGCCAGTTTGTTACAGTGTGTCAGCTGACCTCATCAGGGCCAGTTTTCAGCCTCTGGATGTTTCCATTCACTGACAGCAAGCAAGGACATGGACATAGAGGCATTGCCACTCACAGTTTATGAGCGAGGACTCTTCACCTTGTATTTGTCGCTGTTTTTCGTCTCCTAGTCCCCATCAGCGAGCGGCAGGAGGCGGTGATCGAGGCTTTCCGTCACGCCTGGTCGGGATACAAGCAGTTCGCCTGGGGTCACGACGAGCTGAAACCGATCTCCAAATCCTACAGCGAATGGTTTGGTCT
Organism: Leptodactylus fallax; assembly: GCA_947044405.1. Lineage (NCBI taxonomy): Eukaryota > Metazoa > Chordata > Amphibia > Anura > Leptodactylidae > Leptodactylus > Leptodactylus fallax. The sequence continues at coordinate 200,814 of CAMRHE010000977.1, read as the reverse complement.
CGGTCTCACCCTCATAGACGCGCTGGACACCATGTGGATTATGGGCCTGAAGGAAGGTGACTATGAGTGCTGTACTCCTGCTATCTCAGGCACTTCCATTGAATTGATGAGGGTGGTGGTGGATGCAGACGATCCCCCCGCTTCATTCACAATGGGGGTACCCCCTTTCTCAGGATCGGTGGGCAAGCCCATGTTCAAGTATACATTTTTCATGGCACAAGCCCCTTTAAAAGACCACTTGTAAGATCTCTTTGCATGATACCTTCTTTGCTTACATCCAGAGGCAGAGAATCAGTGTTGCCCTAATTCTTCTCACAGCTGAGGGTTTGTTACAGTGGTGTCCAGTTCTCTGTGACTCCAGAGGTAACAAACTGTCAGTGCAGGAGGGAGTACTGCATTGTGTAGACTGAATGTAATTGTAACAAACCCTCAGCTGTGAGACCTATCAGGTCTGTACAGGGTTTTAAGCCTCAGGATGTAAACTAGAATATTCTCATTACACAGAGACTCTTGCCCTCCAATGCCCCCACAACCCCCCCAGCTTAATGTTCTCCTGTAACGTGTCACTGTCCCTTTAACTATTTCTCCTTTACCTCTTTTCTGTTAGAATTTCAGGAGGCCAGGGAGTGGGTGGCCACCAAGCTGACGTTTGATAAGAACGTCGACGTCAACCTATTTGAGAGCACCATCCGGATCCTGGGAGGACTGCTGAGCACCTACCACCTGAGCCAGGACCCGCTGTTCCTGGAGAAGTCAGTACGTTCCGCTCCGTTACATACTGACACGAGCTGCCAGCGAGCCTTGTTCATAACCAGTGGAACGTGATCAGGTTCAGTACGAGGCGCCCCCAGTATGAGGTGTCCCCAAACATAGTAGGATGTAGTAGGGAGCAGCAATCTGCAGCGCTCCAGTGTGAGAAATGTTATACTGCCATCTGCTGGTGTGCAGTGGAGTTGCCTTAAAGGGGTTTTCTGGCCCCAGATAGAGTTTTCATACTGATGACCTATACACAGGATGTGATCTGTGGAGGTCCAACATCCCACCCCTACACAGACTAGCCCTTTCGGCAGCTTCTAGGCGCTGAAAGCTGGTGCAGTGAACAGGACGCATGTGATGACTTCACTTACTGAAATAATAGGAGGGACACTGCAATTCCCTGGAACCACTGCTATGCAGTGGACGGGGCTGCAGCTTGAATAGGAGCAGCCACTGCACATTCCATATCCACTGCCGCAGCTCCTGGTGCCTAGAATCTGCCAGAAAAGCCGATCTGTGCGGGGTTCAGATGATGGACCACAGAGATAACATACTGATGACCTAGCTGAACTCCATTTGGGGCCGGAAACCCCCTTTAGGCTGAGGCCCCACCTTGCGGACATGCAGCTTTTTTTTTTTTGCAGATTTTGCTGCGGTTTTTTGAGCCACAATAACTGATCTGTGTTTGATATTGCAGCTCAGACCCATTCATTTGAATGAGGCTGAGCAGCAGCATGGTCATGGAATCAACAGACGTGATGTCACTGGCCTGACAAGAGGAAGTGGAGCTCAATACCATGGTCCTGGAATACCCCTTTAAATATCTGCTCTCTGCCCCCAGAAAGACATTGGCACTCGCCTGCTCCCAGCCTTCAACACCCCGTCCAAAGTGCCCTACTCTGATGTCAACATTGGAAGGGGCACTGCCCATCCTCCTCGCTGGACGTCCGATAGCACGGTGGCCGAAGTGACCAGCATCCAGTTGGAGTTCCGCGAGCTGTCCAGACTGACGGGAGATGAACAGTTTAAGGTACTTGACCCTTCTCAAGGTTTTTTATTATGTTCCATCGAGTTCTGTATAAAAGTTATTTCTTTCCTTCCAGAAAGTGGTGGATCAGGTCACTCAACATGTCCACAGCCTCTCTGGGAAGCGTGACGGCCTGGTGCCCATGTTCATCAATACCAACAGCGGGCAGTTCAGCCATCTTGGCGTCTTCACGCTGGGTGCTAGGGCTGACAGCTACTATGAGTATCTGCTCAAGCAGTGGATTCAGAGCGGCAAGAAAGAGACCTCGTGAGTAGGGGAGCTGCTGCCTCCTATACTGGCCCTTTGTGGTTTTATCACCCCCCTTCCCCCGTCATGTTCCTGTCACCTTTAGTACATCCCAGGCGTTGCCTTTGTCTCTTCCCCGCAGGTTCTTAGAAGATTACATGCAGGCCATTGAAGGCGTCAAGAAAAACTTGCTACGCAAATCTGAGCCAAACCAGCTGACGTTCGTGGGAGAACTTTCTCATGGTCACTTCAGCCCCAAAATGGTGAGGACTTTTTTTATGTCTGATGAAGACTATTTTATCGCTTGCAGTACTATTGATGTACCACATGGGGGTGCTGCTGCACACATGAGAATGGATTCATTGACAGCACTGCCAAAGCTGAGAATTCTGTCCGTTGTTCTGACCTGTCACATTATATTAGGGTGACAATAGAGCGGTCACATCCCGGCCGCAGTCACATGACCTACTTTATGACTACTGCATTATTTCTGGTCCAACAAATCTGACATGGAGGGGGCACTGCAGAATGACACAAGGGACAGCATGGATAGCCACTGGATCACTGGATATCACATGGTGCTTGCAGTGACTTGTGTGGGTAGGTGTCCCCTGCCTGTGGTCTCTGTTACATCTGATGGTTACCACGAGGCAAGCGGAGACCATCTTAGATTCTAATATCCAGGGCCAGAGAGCGGGGATGAAGTCTGACAACCTTATTCCTGTCACTTCCTATTGTCCTGGGATACTAACTGGGTCGTATGGGATTCAGAAAGCACGGTGCCTGTCTTCTAATAACAGCGCCATATCATAGGCTGTGAATGGGGCTCAGCTGTGATATCACCACATGATGTTTTTCTTAACTGATGCGACCCCTTCAAAGGCGCTGTCCAGACCAAGCACAATGTCCTACATGGTATAGTGGCTGTGCTTGTCATTGTAGCTCAGCCCCATTCATTTGAATGGGACTGAGCTGCAGCATGGCCATGTGACCGAAGGGCGTGAGGTCACTGTCCTGAGAAGAGGACGTGGATCTCAGTATGACAATCCTGGACCAGCCCTTTAAGACAGGTTGTAGATGGAGATCTCAGCAATTCCGTGCTAGGGTAGCCACATAGCTCTGGAAAATAGACCTCCGAAGGTTAGGGTGGAGTTCCCCTTCAAGGACCCAGAACTGACCCTGCAGGGTAAGACTGTGCAGCTCTTCCCCCTCCGGTGGCAGCGGTCGCCATTGTTCCTGGTGACTCTCACGCTCTCTGCTTTCAGGATCATCTGGTCTGCTTCCTGCCGGGGACATTAGCATTAGGGGCCCATAACGGGATCACCAGTGATCACATGGAGATCGCCGTGGCCCTCATGGAGACCTGTTATCAGATGTACAAGCAGATGGAGACCGGTCTGAGCCCCGAGATCTCTCACTTCTTCCTGCACGCCGCGAAGGGCAGCAAGGACATCGACGTCAAGGTGAGTCCCTTCTGGCCTAGTCATGTCCTTAGATGACCCTTGTATGAGGATGTCACACGTTGTCATTTTGTGTCCCTGCAGCCTGCGGACAGACACAACCTCCTGCGGCCAGAGACGGTGGAGAGTCTCTTCTATCTGTATCGCTTCACCGGAGACACCAAGTATCAGGACTGGGGCTGGGAGATCCTCCAGAACTTCAACAAATTCACAAAGGTAATGGATCTCTACTATGGGGGTCTCCTCCTGACCTTGCAGTTAGCTATAACTCCACACTGATACATTGTAACAAACCATCAGCACAGGAGAGAGCTGGCAGAGGATTTGGTTATTTGATCACTTCCTCCTTTGTCTCCGCAGGTCCCATCTGGCGGCTTCACGTCCATCAACAATGTCCAGAGCGCCACAAACCCCGAGCCGCGGGACAAGATGGAGAGCTTCTTCCTGGGGGAAACCCTAAAATACCTATTTCTGCTCTTTTCTGATGATGTTGATTTGCTGAACCTGGACAGGTTTGTCTTCAACACGGAGGCGCACCCACTCCCGGTCTGGACCTCCTAGCGTGGGTATAACATGACCTCATGGCCATCTTGGTAAGGCTGTCGTCCTCCCTGGCGGCTGGTGAAGTTCTACATCCACCATGCTGAATACACCGAACCAAGCGGTCACATAACAACCAGTCTGAACACGGCTTTATCTTACTGTAGGTTCTGGGGTCTTGGTATCTGCCGTCAGGGACATGTTAAAGGGTCAGGAACTACCAAAACCCAACTCAGGACTAGAAGCCTGGACTTGTGATAGTGACCGCCGGGGTGAAGAAGGCCATGGACCTATTGTACGGAATGGGTCCAGCCTCCTAAATCTCTCCACACAGCCATAGGGTTAAAAGTTTTTAAGGTTTTTTGCATTTTATTTCCACTGGTGGCGGGCAGGTAACATGGAATCCACCCCTGACAGCGGGCACAGCTCATCTCTACTCTTTGCACTGAGCATGCCCGCTACACTTTACCATAGACATCTCTCGGCCCTGTTCATACTTGGTTTCTTTATGTCCAGGTATCTGTTAGAAAGCAGAAATCTGGAGACTCTGTTCATGGCTGCCCCTTTAATATAGGTAAAAAAATAAAAAAATATAAATAAAAACCTTAAACAGATTAACTGAAAAGTATTTCACTCTAAATATTTCTTTTTATACTTTAATATGTGAAAAATACTTTATAAAATAAAATGGCTCAATTCCTGCGGTGACCACTAGAGGGAGCTGAGTGTTATTCAGTTCAATGGGAGCTGTAGAAACTCGTATGCCTTGAGCTCCCTCTAGTGGTGGCCGAGCAGACTGCACTAATCATATAGCACTATGGCTGTGTGCAGGGAATGTGGAGCGGCGCCCCCTATAGTGATATATTCTGATGGGACAGAATTTTGGACCTATTCTAATCGATAAGTCGGACTTAAAATGATTTTATATCTCAGGAATGACGACGTTTAAGCTGAGCCCTCGGAGAATTAACCAGGACTGGATATTCGTCAGGCCAGGAAGCCGTCCCGCTTGTTTTACGGGGGAACACTGTGACTAAATCCCACTATAGCTGTGACCTGTCTGCTTCACGTGTAAATACTGAGGGGTTGGCAAGCGACAGGGGGGCACGCACTTTTATTTCTATGCCTAGAACTGGATGCGGGGTACTGCCTTAAAGGGACAGTAGTGCTAAAATGTTTGTGTGCGGGGGTGGTTCAGTACTGCTTTACATGTGTGTTTTGGGGAGGTACAATTGGTCCCCCCTCTGTTAGAGGTTTAGTTTAGTTTTCTTATGGGGTGGGTCTGTAGGATGGGGCACCCCTTACATTTTCTGCAGGGTGGAGAGGTAATTGTGTCCTTTGCTGGTGAGTACCCTGCAGTCACGGATATTGGGGTGCGTCAGGTGTTACATCGCACACCGCGGCTTGGCGGCGACCCTCAGCTGATGCAATGTAATGCCGCCAGAGTGGCTGTAGAGGGCGGGGCGGGCAGTGCGGCGGTCTGATCACCCCCACATCGCCCCTCTAGTCCTCATTAACCAAAGTGGCCATTACTGGTAAAGTGCAATTTAGCATATAACATTAGTGCGATCCAATCACTGCGTCCGGGATGTACCATCCCACTGGTAATATGGGGGGGTGTGGGTGAGGATTCTGCTATATATGTTATATAAGAAGGGTAATCTAATATATTCATCTATTATATATATATATATGTAGAGTTTATATGATAAGTGGAGGGTGAGTACTGTATATATGTCTATATGTGTATATATTGTCCTCGTGTACAGGCAGCTCGCCTCTGTAATATAGCACACTGCTCCCCCTGCTGACCATGGAAGCTAAGGAGGAACTCCTCCATATCCTCAGTGCTTTAGGGTCCTTGGAGTATAGCTCCGCATCATTATACATCTATATGATTCATATTGGGTTACATCTACTCTGGTCATGTCCAAACTTAGCGTCTCTTACTCCGGTCACAGCCAAACCTTGCATCCTATACTCCGGTCACATCCAAACCTTCCATCTTATGCTCTGGTCACATCCAAACCTTCCATCTTATACTCCGGTCACATCCAAACCTTGCATCCTATGCTCTGGTCACATCCAAACCTTGCATCCTATGCTCTGGTCACATCCAAACCTTGCATCCTATGCTCCGGTCACATCCAAACCTTCCATCTTATACTCTGGTCACATCCAAACCTTGCATCCTATGCTCTGGTCACATCCAAACCTTCCATCTTATGCTCTGGTCACATCCAAACCTTCCATCTTATACTCTGGTCACATCCAAACCTTCCATCTTATGCTCTGGTCACATCCAAACCTTGCATCCTATGCTCCGGTCACATCCAAACCTTGCATCCTATACTCCGGTCACATCCAAACCTTCCATCTTATGCTCCGGTCACATCCAAACCTTCCATCTTATGCTCCGGTCACATCCAAACCTTCCATCTTATGCTCTGGTCACATCCAAACCTTCCATCTTATGCTCTGGTCACATCCAAACCTTCCATCTTATACTCTGGTCACATCCAAACCTTGCATCCTATGCTCTGGTCACATCCAAACCTTGCATCCTATGCTCTGGTCACATCCAAACCTTGCATCCTATGCTCTGGTCACATTCAAACCTTGCATCCTATGCTCTGGTCACATCCAAACCTTGCATCCTATGCTCTGGTCACATCCAAACCTTGCATCCTATGCTCTGGTCACATCCAAACCTTGCATCCTATGCTCCGGTCACATCCAAACCTTCCATCTTATGCTCTGGTCACATCCAAACCTTCCATCTTATGCTCCGGTCACATCCAAACCTTCCATCTTATGCTCTGGTCACATCCAAACCTTCCATCTTATGCTCTGGTCACATCCAAACCTTGCATCCTATGCTCTGGTCACATCCAAACCTTGCATCCTATGCTCTGGTCACATCCAAACCTTGCATCCTATGCTCCGGTCACATCCAAACCTTGCATCCTATACTCCGGTCACATCCAAACCTTCCATCTTATGCTCCGGTCACATCCAAACCTTCCATCTTATGCTCTGGTCACATCCAAACCTTCCATCTTATGCTCTGGTCACATCCAAACCTTCCATCTTATACTCTGGTCACATCCAAACCTTGCATCCTATGCTCTGGTCACATCCAAACCTTGCATCCTATGCTCTGGTCACATCCAAACCTTGCATCCTATGCTCTGGTCACATCCAAACCTTGCATCCTATGCTCTGGTCACATTCAAACCTTGCATCCTATGCTCTGGTCACATCCAAACCTTGCATCCTATGCTCTGGTCACATCCAAACCTTGCATCCTATGCTCTGGTCACATCCAAACCTTGCATCCTATGCTCCGGTCACATCCAAACCTTCCATCTTATGCTCTGGTCACATCCAAACCTTCCATCTTATGCTCCGGTCACATCCAAACCTTCCATCTTATGCTCTGGTCACATCCAAACCTTCCATCTTATGCTCTGGTCACATCCAAACCTTGCATCCTATGCTCTGGTCACATCCAAACCTTGCATCCTATGCTCTGGTCACATCCAAATCAGCAGACCGGACTGCACCAGTGACTTTTCTTGCAACACTTGTTGCGCTGCCAAAGATCTCGGCTACTGACAGTGATTGTGGTGAAGCTGTGACTGTCACATTGTTACGATTGCAGCCCAGTGACCCCCCAGAAGTCCATCCCGTCCCCCCATCTGATGGTCATCTAGACCCCCAAATTACTCCATGCAATTCATGTAGTTCATCTGCACACTACATCACCTGCAATGCGTGTAACACTTAATGCAGCAGGGGGCGCACAAAGATTTTGTTTCTGAACTGCTCTGGATGTGATTGGAGGATGTGTGTAGAACAGCTGACGCAGACGGAGCTACCCTTAAAGGTGAGAGCATCGCCACTTTTTTCTAATTATTAAGGATGTCGTCGATCTCCAGCGGTTTTTATCTTCACAAATTGATGTAAATTTTACTTTTTCAGGTTTCGGACACAATTTAGCTGTGACTTTTGTGCCGTTGGGTGCGGGATAAGCAAAGGGCTGGATCCATTGCTCACTGGTGACCCCGGTGGTGGATGACCAGTACTGCAGGCTGGTATTTCCTTCACTGTAAAGTATGGCCACTTACCCTATAGGTAGAGAACGTATAGGCTCAGGCTCCAGTCCAGGGTGGGAGTGATTGGTGAGTCGCCCCCTATGTGTCAGGGATCCCCAGGACAGGTGTAGATGAGGAGTTGCCCTATATCTAGTTGTTTACTACATGACTGTGGGGTCACCAGTGTTACCGGGATTATATTCCTAGTATTCCAGGGATGCTCCAAATCCACTGCACGTCCATTACTTGTGGCCGTTTATTACGCAGGACACCTCGAAGGGTGTTTATTCCATTGAAACTGTGAAGTTCTCTTTAATTCCAGGCTATTTTGCTTCTCCCTTCCAGTATACACCCCTCCCCCTCCCCCCGTATCCGATGACCTCATGTAACCTTTACATTGCTGGCTTTATTAAAGATCACATTGAATTAACCTATCATGTGCTGCTGTCCATCATTTCTAAGGGACATGGGGGGAGGAGTTCAGAACGTCATGTTTTCTGGTATAGAATGCCAAATCCTCTGCATAGGCATAGTTCTGTGCCACCACTAGGGGGAGTTTAGGAGCTGACTGCATACAGATATACAGGATTACCTCAATAAATACAGATTATACAGTCACCACTAGAGGGAGCTCACTACATACAGATTATACAGCCACCACTAGGGGGAGCTCACTACATACAGATTATACAGTCACCACTAGAGGGAGCTCACTACATACAGATTATACAGTCACCACTAGGAGGAGCTCACTACATACAGATTATACAGTCACCACTAGAGGGAGCTCACTACATACAGATTATACAGTCACCACTAGGGGAGCTCAGTACATACAGATTATACAGTCACCACTAGGAGGAGCTCACTACATACAGGTTATACAGTCACCACTAGGGGGAGCTCACTACATACAGATTATACAGTCACCACTAGGAGGAGCTCACTACATACAGATTATACAGCCACCACTAGGGGGAGGTCACTACATACAGATTATACAGTCACCACTAGGGGGAGCTCACTACATACAGATTATACAGCCACCACTAGAGGGAGCTCACTACATACAGATTATACAGTCACCACTAGGGGTAGCTCACTACATACAGATTATACAGTCACCACTAGGGGGAGCTCACTACATACAGATTATACAGTCACCACTAGGAGGAGCTCACTACATACAGTTATACGGGGGGGGGCCCCCCCCGGGGGGGCCCCCCACCACCGGGTTATACCGCCCCCCCTTGGGGGGGCTCACTACATACAGATTATACAGTCACCACTAGGAGGAGCTCACTACATACAGATTATACAGTCACCACTAGGGGTAGCTCACTACATACAGATTATACAGTCACCACTAGGAGGCGCTCACTACATACAGATTATACAGTCACCACTAGGGGAAGCTCACTACATACAGATTATACAGTCACCACTAGGAGGAGCTCACTACATACAGATTATACAGTCACCACTAGGGGAGCTCACTACATAGAGATTATACAGTCACCACTAGGGGGAGCTCACTACATACAGATTATACAGTCACCACTAGGGTGAGCTCAGGACCTGTCTGCATACGATGTTATTAAATGCAATGTAACATTGGTATGCAGTGAGCTCCCCCTAGTGTTGGCTTATTGTGTCTATGCAGGGGATTTGGAACCACAATAAACATATATTAGGAATCTAAACGGTGCAGATATGGGATATTGGCGTTATCTTCTCCTGTGATGCTAAGAATTGCTATTGAGCTGTTACTTTGCTTGTATCTGATTCTGGGAAAGCTGGGTGATGTGTATTATAGCTGACATCACAGCACTGTTATCCAGCTTTCTTATCTCATCTTTGATCTCATCAGTCCTCACTGCAGCTCTGGCATTCTATTCCTGAATCAGGCGGCTCAGGATGAACAGTGATTTGCAGTCTGAGGCCTCCTGGAATGTCTTGTCCTGAAAAGGCCATGTGATAAGGAAGTATTAGCGTGCATTAGATATATTGCACCTGTATTCTTGCTGTTGACCTTTTACATTCCTTCAGTCTCTTGTTTCTAAGGTGCACAAGCCCGGGCCTGCCCTAAATCTACCTGACCTGGCTCAGCCAATCGGGCGTGAAGTGAGGCGCCCCTGGGGTCACTAGAGGTATTGTTGTAAGGGCCAGATATAGGACATTGCCAGGCGCTGGAGATGGGAGTGTTGTAGCTGAGGGCGCTCGGTAAACAGCGTGAAAGCCTCCGGCGGCCTGTCCTCAGAGGAGAGCGATGTGCTGCGCCCATACATTATACCTATAGGAACCAGCAACATGCAGAACGGATCCGTCAACAGCACCTTCACCTCCGACAACTACCCCGAGAAACTGCTGGAGAGGATCCGACAATTCCGATCCCAGCGAGACCTGTGCGATGTGACCCTGGAAGCCGATGGCGCCCTCTTCCCAGCTCACAAGTTACTATTGGCCTCGGCCAGCTCTTACTGTACGCTGCTGTTTACAGATCCCAAAGTCGGTGACTCTGTAAGACTGAAGGATGTCAGCGCCAAAGGCCTGCAGAATCTCCTGGACTTCATCTACTCCAACAAGCTCCACCTGTCTTGGGACAACGTAGAAGACACCTTGAAGGCGGCCGAGGTCCTGCTTGTCCGGGAAGCCATGAAACTCTGCTTCCAGTTTTTAGAGGGTGGGCTGAACCGGGAGACGAGTAAGGACGTCTTGAAGATCGCCAGGAGGCCCAGCCCGGAGGAGGTGAAGGATAAGGCCGGCAGCCACGTTGGCCACCACCTTCAACATGTCCCGGGACATCTGGGAGACCTCAATCTGGTAGACAAAGAGACGCTGTGTGCAATTCTGGATAGAGAAGACGTCCCGGGCGGCAGCGAGCTGGATCTGTTCCGGTTGGCGGTGTCCTGGCTGCAGCACGACGCTGCTCGGATGAAGGAAGCGGCAGATGTTCTCCGGAGGATCCGCTTCCCACTGATTTCTCTAGAAGATCTCCAGGAATACGTAAAGGAGACGCCCATCATGAAGACGGACTCCGGCTGTTTCCGCTACCTGCAGGAGGCTCTGAAGTACCACTCGCAGGTGTACGCTCAGCCCACCCTGCACTGTGACGGCGCCACCATAAGGGCCACGTCTGACAAGCTCCTGGTTCTGGGTGGGAGGACCAATGATAACCAAGTCCTGGGCACCATCTGGGTGCAAAATGAGGACAGCAGCTTGTGGTGGGGGCTCGGCGAGATGTGCGGCCCGGTCTACAATCACTGCGTGGCCGTCATCAATGACTTCCTGTACGTCATCGGGGGGGCAAACCAAGTTTGACCCGTCAGGGAAACATCCATCCAATGAGGTAAGATTTTTATTGGGCTTTATGGGGAGCACTGGCATTGGGCAGAACAGAACCTTCCGGTCATACCTGCTGCTCAAGGGGTTTACCAGGCCCCGCACTTGTCCTCAGGAGAGGGTTAAGTGTCTGATCAGTGGGGGTCCCACCATTGGGGGTCCTATGTATAAATGGTGCAGTATTGTGCATGTGTGAACACCGCTCTACTGAGTGCTATGGGGCTGTGAGGCAGCAGAGTACAGGCTACAGCAGCCTATTACAGTGGAGCGGAGGGCGCGCCGGGACACTGCTCCATTTCCACAGGGGGGTCCGACACTCAGACACTTAACCCTTTCCCCTTATAACCATCATGTAAAGGCAAGTTCTGCAGCTTCGTAATATACTGACGCTTGCTCTGTGACTGGAACCTATTATATATGTACTTCATAGATGAGGGTTTGTTACAGTTGCATCCAGTTTACACTCCAGATTGATACATTGTAATCTGCTTTGTATGGTTCAGGCTATGTTCACATCTCGCTGTTTTAGCGGTTGCACACGACTGTAATGGGGTCCGCTGAAACTGATTTGTGGCAGAGTCTCCGGTGCAGATGTGAATTCAGCCTAACAGAGGATTGTCTATCCTGGTTACAACTGCAACAAACCCTCTGCTGTGAGAAGTATTAGGTCTGTACAAGGTTTCAAGGCTCCGGATAGAAACTGCCTGATCACATTCACTGATAGCAAGCAGAGATATGTCCGGACAGTAGATGGATGTGTATGTGCCACTCCTATAGGACGGTTCCCACTGATCCCCTGCAGGAAGCTGTGAGAATGGAGCTCAGGCTCACCTTGGGTTTGCAGGGTCTGGAGGTCTCCTTGTAGTGACAGCAAGCAGAGATCTTTGAATTTGAACTCAAAGTTTGTTACAAAGTTTCATTATAAAACAGAACGCTGGCCCTTTAATGATTAACCTGTTGGTTATTTTGTGCACTTTGGCGCCATCTTCAGGCACAGAGCAGTCACTGCAGTTGTACTTGCTGTCAGGGCGGGGCTTCGAAGGACTTATGGGCATTAACCATCCATTCCCCCCTGTGCCTTATGGCACATGCACCCCCTGCCTATGCATTTTATTGATCCTATAATTTAACCCCTGCAGGTGTTCCGGTTTGACCCGCGCTCCGGCTCGTGGCTACAAGTGGCCGGCATGTTAGAGAGGAGAACTCGCTTCCACACCGAAGTGATTGGCGAGTGTATCGTCGCCGTGGGCGGAGGGTCCCTGTTAGGTCATCTCACCCCGAGCGTGGAGGAGTATCACCCTGCCGAAAATAAATGGGAATATACCGCCCCCTTCCCTATCCCGGTGGCCGATCACGCCGGCACCAGCCACAGAGGCATCGTGTACATCTCCGGTAAATACAACACCAAGTCTAAACTGTTATAGAACTGCCTGAAATACTCTGTGCTGCTTCACAGCATTACCTCTCATTCTGTGACCTCCCGTTTGCCTCTATCCCCCTCCTCACAATGTGTCACTGCCCGTCCAGCCCTGTCCTCACTAACAGTATACAGCACGGGTCACTGCCATCCACAAGATCAACACACCCCACTCCTTAAATACTCTGTGCTGCTTCACAGCGTTACCTCTGTCTGTACCCCCGTTTGCCCACCCCCTCCTCACAATGTGCCTGCCCGTCCAGCGCCTGTCCTCACTAACAGTATATAGCCGGGTCACTGCCATCCACAAAATCAGCACCCCCCTCCTTAAATACTCTGTGCTGCTTCCAACTGGACTTCTCTGTCCGTAACCACCACATGATGTGACACTGCCTGGTCCACGCCAGTCCTGAGCTCACTAACATGGTATACTATATATACCACTCTTCTCCTGAAATCCTCTGTGCTGCTGGGGACCTATACCCTCTCCACTATGTACTTTACTTATTCCACATCACGACGCTGCCCCCCATCGTATGCAGTCCTGTCCACTCTAGCATCCTGACATGGATAGGTCACTGCCTCCCGCACTCTTCTCCTGAAATCCTCTGTGCTGCTGGGGACCTATCCCCACTACATTATGCTGCTTACTTATATTCCACATCCTGACGTTGCCCCCATCACGTGCCGTAGGTCGCTGCCCCCCACAAGCTCAGCACACTCTGCTCCTGAAATCCTCTGTGCTGCTGTAGCTCCTCCCATTTTCAGTCCTTCTCTGATGTCATTGCCTGCAGGGGGTTATTCCACTAGTAAGACCCTTAATGAAGTTTACAGCTATTTGCCGAGACTGAAGCGCTGGGTGGTGAATCGCGCCATGACGTTCGCCCGCTGTGATCACGGCATGGCCGCCATTGGAGACACCATCTTCTGCGTTGGCGGCCGCACACTGAATGCGGTGAGTGATAAAAATCACTATTAAGTTTTTCACTTTTATTTTTGACTCTACCCAAAAACTCCCCGTAATGTGGGCTGAGAGGACGGCACCGCCTCCTAGTGGCCACGAATGGCGCTGCAATGGTGATGATTTCTGTCTTTTCAGGCCAAGGAATGGATTCACGTCAATGAGACGGAGTTTTACTGTCCGGCCACCGACCAGTGGAGCGCCCTCAAGCTGTCGCCCTTCGACTGCTGCCAGTTCAGCATCTCCACCCACAAGTCCAAGCTGTTCATCACCGGAGGAGGCTCCTTAAGACGTATGAATAAAGAAGATGGCGTCTTCATGTATGACCCCGAGTCCAAAGCCTGGAAGAAGGCGGGGGTCCCTGCCGCGGCCGCTGGTGGACCACGCGTCCTGCACCATCAGGTTGCCTCATGGGATGATGGAGAAACAGGAGAAAGAAGAGAAAAGTCCGAACGTCCCGAACAAGAAGCGCTCAACGCTCAACCTGTTCATCACCGGCAAACACCAGAGGGAGCTGTGAGCTAGACCGTAAGGCCGGAGCCCCCCGGGGTGAGCCGGGGCCCCCCCGGGGCGAGCCACAGCCACTAGACTGACCCCCATCATGTACCAGAGGGGCTTGTCCAGGCTAAATGTTAGGACCGCCAACCACAAGCGGGCAAAGACCCAAAAAACGACATGGTGCTCAACCAGAGACACTGTCAAATAAAGGGGGCCCCCCCATTATATGCTGGTATAGTGACGGATCAGGATCCATCCATTCCATAATAATGAAACTGATCCAGTGACCATAGTTACTGGGATGGGGGGGGTCATCAATTACACGGCCATGACCTGTTTGATTGAAGTTAATTGTTGGTTCCCCTTTAAGACAAGGTTACAGGGATAACCTGCCGACCTCTCTGACCCCCACCAAGCTGCAGGTTATTCCCTGTGCAAGGCATGTTGTAAAACTACAACTCCCAGCATGCTCCATTCACTTCTATGGAAGTTCCAAGATCAGCCAGCAAGTGTGCATGCTGGGAATTGTAGTTTCACAACAGCTGGTGTGCAGGAGGTCGCCGACCCCTGCTCTGTCAAGAATATCCCTTTAAGAGAAGGCGGAGCTGAGTGATTCTGATATCTTATATATATGTGTTTTTATATCCTATATAATAAACCTGATCATCTTATATCAAGCGATCACCCTTAAAGGAGCGCCGGGGCCCCTCTGATGGCGACTATGGGGTCCCTCCATCCATCTCTACGGGACTGCCAACGATGGCAGGACCCATCCAATCCAATCATGCCCCATCCCGGACTCTAAGAAAGTTGGGTCACAACCAACATGGCTGCCAGCACACTGTGTGGTCACTCAGCTTTCCTAGGGTCCTGATCAGCACATTACCTCATTATACCTTCATCATTGCTAAACTGGACACATTTGTCATTCAGAACTATAGGAAAGTTGGGTTTCCAAGCAGTCTGGCCGCTGTTACCGCTCCGAGCAGCCGCCATCTGCAGTGTCAGTGGTGACGAGTTGTCAGGTTGGTGTCACTTTAACAGGTAAGTACTAAGAGCGGTAACTGAGGCAGACACAGGCGGTAAAGTGGTGAGTAATGTACGGGCGCCATTATGAGACCCCATAGAGAAGGGGCAGGGACTGCTAGGGTGTATCTAAGCCTGGATGTGTGATAATGTCTACTGTGTATCTCATCCTATCATGTGTGATACTGTCTGCTGTGTATCTAATCCTGTAATGTGTGATACTGTCTGCTGTGTATCTCATCCTATCGTGTGTGATACTGTCTGCTGTGTATCTCATCCTATCATGTGTGATACTGTCTGCTGTGTATCTCATCCTATCATGTGTGATACTGTCTGCTGTGTATCTAAGCCTGGATGTGTGATACTGTCTGCTGTGTATCTCATCCTATCATGTGTGATACTGTCTGCTGTGTATCTAAGCCTGGATATGTGATACTGTCTGCTGTGTATCTCATCCTATCATGTGTGATACTGTCTGCTGTGTATCTCATCCTATCTTGTGTGGTACAGCAGTAATTCTCCTTTGGGTTACAGTACAGTATTAGACATTTATTTGGTTACGTTGCGGTTGCGGCTCGGATACGTGGTATCGTATCTTGATGGGTCTTGCTTGGTACAGTTGGTTTCTCTGCTTCTTGCCGCCATCTTAGGCACCAGAATGCGCCACATAAGACCTTTCCTTCGGGCTGGCCCCGCCCTCTGGCTATGAGCGGTGGAGATGGCGATGGGCAGCCTGATATTTGTTGTTCGCACGCCCACCTCGGCCACTTGTTCTGCACCTTTCCAGCTGCTGTAGCGGCCCATTAACCCTATAATGTCCATTTCTATTGATACGTTGGATCTCCTCAGTTGGCTTGGTCTGGACTTTTCAATGTAGAGACAGAAAAGCGCAAAGAGCGCGGAGACCGCCGAAATCCTCATAGTTTAGAGCTCAGGATGGGACATAAGGGGTGTTTTGTCCACTCTTCGCAGGATTCAGACAAAGCTTCCTGAGACTCTTCTGCTGATGTCATAGAATGTTCTGATGTCACAGATTCTGGTTGCCTACAGCTACCACTATAGGGAACTCACTGCATTCTACATATATTATATCTGTATGTATTGAGCTCCCCCTAGTGGTGACTGTATAATCTGTATGTAGTGAGCTCCCCCTAGTGGTGACTGTATAATCTGTATGTAGTGAGCTCCCCCTAGTGGTGACTGTATAATATGTATGTAGTGAGCTCCCCCTAGTGGTGACTGTGTAATCTGTATGTAGTGAGCTCCCCCTAGTGGTGACTGTATAATCTGTATGTAGTGAGCTCCCTCTAGTGGTGACTGTATAATCTGTATGTAATGAGCTCCCCCTAGTAGTGACTGTATAATCTGTATGTAGTGAGCGCCCTCTAGTGGTGACTGTATAATCTGTATGTAGTGAGCTCCCTCTAGTGGTGACTGTATAATCTGTATGTAATGAGCTCCCCCTAGTAGTGACTGTATAATCTGTATGTAGTGAGCTCCCCCTAGTAGTGACTGTATAATCTGTATGTAGTGAGCTCCTCCTAGTGGTGACTGTATAATCTGTATGTACTGAGCTCCCCCTAGTGGTGACTATATAATCTGTATGTAGTGAGCTCCTCCTAATGGTGACTGTATAATCTGTATGTAGTGAGCTCCCCCTAGTGGTGACTGTATAATCTGTATGTAGTGAGCTCCCCCTAGTGGTGGCGGTATAATCTGTATGTAGTGAGCTCCCTCTAGTGGTGACTGTATAATCTGTATGTAGTGAGCTCCCATTATTGGTGGCTGAATGTAATCGTAACTTTATCATACATCACTGTGTCTGTGCAGGGGATTTGGAGCTGTGTGTCATAATATGAAGCTCTGACTATTATAAAGAAATTGTGTGGAATAAATCAGCAGAGAATGATGGACATAAATATATCTATCTGAGCTGATGGTGGAGACTTGTCCAGCCAGTATAGGAGGCCCCGAGAGCCTTTCACTGAGATTTGAGTTTTCTTCTTATTCCACCATTTATCCTTTTAATCTCTGCCCCGTCTGATCCCCATAAACAACCTCAAATCTGTTCTTGATGCCATTTCCACACTGAGTACACAAAAGGCGACACTGAGATATGTTAACCTTTAAGGAAGATTACTTTTATTGGCTCATACATTCTCGCCTGCATAAGGGAGCAGAACAGAAGACCGAAGAGCCGAATATCCAATAATCTGTGACCCCAGGGACTAACTGTGTATATACAACCAGCACATGGTTACTGTATGGAGAGCAGACATTAAGCTGAAAGGGTTAACCACAGCTATAGTGCAAAATGGTAGGAGCAGTATTATAGTAGTTATATTCTAGTACATAGGAGCAGTATTATAGTAGTTATATTCTTGTACATAGGGGGCACTATTATAGTAGTTATATTCTTGTACATAGGAGTAGTATTATAGTAGTTATATTCTTGTACATAGGAGCAGTATTATAGTAGTTATATTCTTGTACATAGGAGCAGTATTATAGTAGTTATATTCTTGTACATAGGAGCAGTATTATAGTAGTTATATTCTTGTACATAGGAGTAGTATTATAGTAGTTATATTCTTGTACATAGGAGCAGTATTATAGTAGTTATATTCTTGTACATAGGGGGCAGTATTATAGTAGTTATATTCTAGTACATAGGAGCAGTATTATAGTAGTTATATTATTGTACATAGGAGTAGTATTATAGTAGTTATATTCTTGTACATAGGAGCAGTATTATAGTAGTTATATTCTTGTACATAGGAGGTAGTATTATAGTAGTTATATTCTTGTACATAGGAGGTAGTATTATAGTAGTTATATTCTTGTACATAGGAGCAGTATTATACTAGTTATATTCTTGTACATAGGAGTAGTATTATAGTAGTTATATTCTTGTACATAGGAGCAGTATTATAGTAGTTATATTCTTGTACATAGGAGCAGTATTATAGTAGTTATATTCTTGTACATAGGAGTAGTATTATAGTAGTTATATTCTTGTACATAGGAGCAGTATTATAGTAGTTACATTCTTGTACATAGGAGCAGTATTATAGTAGTTATATTCTTGTACATAGGAGCAGTATTATAGTAGTTATATTCTTGTACATAGGAGTAGTATTATAGTAGTTATATTCTTATACATAGGGGGCAGTATTATAGTAGTTATATTCTTGTACATAGGAGCAGTATTATAGTAGTTATATTCTTGTACATAGGAGTAGTATTATAGTAGTTATATTCTTGTACATAGGAGCAGTATTATAGTAGTTATATTCTTGTACATAGGAGCAGTATTATAGTAGTTATATTCTTGTACATAGGAGGTAGTATTATAGTAGTTATATTCTTGTACATAGGAGGTAGTATTATAGTAGTTATATTCTTGTACATAGGAGCAGTATTATAGTAGTTATATTCTTGTACATAGGAGTAGTATTATAGTAGTTATATTCTTGTACATAGGAGCAGTATTATAGTAGTTATATTCTTGTACATAGGAGCAGTATTATAGTAGTTATATTCTTGTACATAGGAGCAGTATTATAGTAGTTATATTCTTGTACATAGGAGCAGTATTATAGTAGTTACATTCTTGTACATAGGAGCAGTATTATAGTAGTTATATTCTTGTACATAGGAGCAGTATTATAGCAGTTATATTCTTGTACATAGGAGCAGTATTATAGTAGTTATATTCTTGTACATAGGGGCAGTATTATAGTAGTTATATTCTTGTACATAGGAGCAGTATTATAGTAGTTATAGTCTTGTACATAGGAGCAGTATTATAGTAGTTATAGTCTTGTACATAGGGGGCAGTATTATAGTAGTTATATTCTTGTACATAGGAGCAGTATTATAGTAGTTATATTCTTGTACATAGGAGCAGTATTATAGTACTTATATTCTTGTACATAGGAGCAGTATTATAGTAGTTATATTCTTGTACATAGGGGGCAGTATTATAGTAGTTATATTCTTGTACATAGGAGCAGTATTATAGTAGTTATATTCTTGTACATAGGAGCAGTATTATAGTACTTATATTCTTGTACATAGGAGTAGTATTATAGTAGTTATATTCTTGTACATAGGAGCAGTATTATAGTAATTATATTCTTGTACATAGGAGCAGTATTATAGTAGTTATATTCTTGTACATAGGAGTAGTATTATAGTAGTTATATTCTTGTACATAGGGGGCAGTATTATAGTAGTTATATTCTTGTACATAGGGGGCAGTATTATAGTAGTTATATTCTTGTACATAGGAGGTAGTATTATAGTAGTTATATTCTTGTACATAGGGGCAGTATTATAGTAGTTATATTCTTGTACATAGGAGTAGTATTATAGTAGTTATATTCTTGTACATAGGAGGTAGTATTATAGTAGTTATATTCTTGTACATAGGAGCAGTATTATAGTAGTTATATTCTTGTACATAGGAGTAGTATTATAGTAGTTATATTCTTGTACATAGGAGCAGTATTATAGTAGTTATATTCTTGTACATAGGAGCAGTATTATAGTAGTTATATTCTTGTACATAGGAGTAGTATTATAGTAGTTATATTCTTGTACATAGGAGCAGTATTATAGTAGTTACATTCTTGTACATAGGAGCAGTATTATAGTAGTTATATTCTTGTACATAGGAGCAGTATTATAGTAGTTATATTCTTGTACATAGGGGGCAGTACATATATTGGGTCCAGGTTGTGTTCTTTGTATATGAGCTTCCTCCATTATGTTCTGCCCTTTCTCAGTATTTTTTGC
This sequence comes from Leptodactylus fallax, assembly GCA_947044405.1. Lineage (NCBI taxonomy): Eukaryota > Metazoa > Chordata > Amphibia > Anura > Leptodactylidae > Leptodactylus > Leptodactylus fallax. The sequence goes on along the minus strand of CAMRHE010000977.1, from coordinate 180,644 downwards.
CCCGCCATCTTCTGCCCTCATTTGCTATTAATGAGATGCGCTGTCGCTGCTGCTGTTGCTGTTGTGATGAATCTCAGTTTACTGCAAATCCAATAAACAGCGCAGCAATAAACATGGGGGATTGAGGACATAATTTATGCCGGAATCTATTCTGCCATCCATTACTTGTTATTGTAGCGCTGGTTCCGGAGCTCCCCCTTACACTACATCACATTAATGGCTGGAGCTTGTCCATAAACACATTTTACTGCAACCTTTCAAGGAGACGACAAAATATGAACCAGCTGCGGGTGATAAACCATCGGGAAATGGGGGAGGGGGGTGCAAATATACTCCTTATATATAGTCAGTGCTCTTGGATTATTCTTATGTAGTGATCTTAAAGGGAGACTCCGGTCACTCTTGATCTTTAGGTCATCGGTTCTGAGTTACACACTAAAAACATTTTATGAAATACTTTTTTGCTTTTGCTAAATCACTTTTTTTTACATTCCCGATCTGGTTCATGGTGGAGAGAGAGATGTTTATCATCTCTGTATTTTGGGATTTCAGGCTCTTCGTCGCCCTCTGCAGTACCACTGCTCACCAGCAGGGGGTGTACTGACCCCAGCCTAGTGTTAGGGTCACAGACACATGTATATGTGAGGACACAATGGTCACATAATGTTCATCCTCATGACCAGTTATAACACTGATGACATCATCGTCTTTGTCACCTATAGCCACTCCCTATGGCGGAGACATAAGCTGCTGACTGTTATTTCCGGATATTTTTCCACTTGGGAATCTCTGCCAGTAACTTCTCTGTCAGCACATTGTGTACCGCCAGACGGTGGCCTCTGCCCTGCTGATGTATACAATACCGCACTATACTGTCTGTGCTGCTACAGCCTGTGCTGGAGACTTACAGAGTCTCACAAACAAGAAAATCAGGTCCCAAAACTGGAAACTGTAGCCAAAAATGTAGCGAATTACACTCCATTGTATGAAAGGAAGATGAATGTGCTACTTAAGTGGGGCCGAGACTTCTGCAACTACTAATAAGCTAAAGTAAATAAACTGTCAAAAATCTCCTGCCGTCTCGTGTATACAGGTCCCATGCAGACTAAAGCATCTCGTGTGTAGTCTGCTCCTGCCGTCTCATGTATACAGCTCCCATGCAGACTAATGCGTCTCGTGTGTAGTCTGCTCCTGCCGTCTCGTGTATACAACTCCCATACAGACTAAAGCGTCTTGTGTGTAGTCTGCTCCTGCCGTCTCATGTATACAGCTCCCATGCAGACTAATGCGTCTCGTGTGTAATCTCTCCTGCCGTCTCATGTATACAGCTCCCATGCAGACTAATGCGTCTCGTGTGTAGTCTGCTCCTACCGTCTCATGTATACAGCTCCCATGCAGACTAATGCGTCTCGTGTGTAGTCTGCTCCTGCCGTCTCATGTATACAGCTCCCATGCAGACTAATGCATTGCCTGAGTCCTCCATCCACAGTCTGAGAATTTTCACGAAATGGAGGCAAAGCCAGTGGAGTAATATATGACAACCTTGGTTTGTAGTCTGTTACCATGGAGACACATAGGCCTGGATAGGATCTGTATACACTCTGTGGGAGAGTTTATTAAAGACCAAGCTGATTATTTCTCACCATTTCCAATTTCTTCTGGGCTCCTAGGTGACACCCTGCGCTCCTTCAGGGTCCTTCCGGGGAATATCACCCCCCCAGGGGACAGCAGAGGCCTGTGATTGGGCTTTAGTGATGTCATGGTGCTTTACCACAAGCATGGTGATGTTGGTGCCACCCACGTGACTGCTGAGGCCCAATCACAGGCCTCAGCTCATCCCCGGGGGTGCATGACATCATCTAGGAAGCTAGAAGACCACTAACAAGAGACTCCAGAGTATAATAGTGATTTGTGGGTGCTGAACCCCAAATATTTCAGGTTCAGGTCGAACCAGAACCTTTTGGAAAATTTGGGTCTTATCTGTTTCATTCCAATCTGTTTTGCTCATCTCTACTGCTCACCAGTGAGGGTTTGTTACAATGTATCAGTGTAAACAATCCTCTGTGAACCACCCTGATACATTGTAACAAACTCCTCAGCTCTGTAAGCAGAACTAGGTGACAAATCCCTCCTGACCGTCCTTTGCTTTTATGTAGGATTGTCCGTTTCAGGAGACTGTAACGGAGAACCCAAAATGGACAAATCTGAAAGGGTTCGGTGTGGATGGGGAGTTCTGCGAATGCAGATGTTGGGAGGTCGGGGGATCCTCTGCGGGGCCCCTCTGTACCCGCGCCCTGGCTGGGCGGAGGCCTTCCTTATACTTGGCGTGCTCTGACATCAGTGTGTGCGGATTATACACGTAGGCCTATTATATGTGTATTGTATACAGTGATTAACCCTTTACTGCGCCTGTACGTATTCTCACAACAGGGCGCAGGTTTATGCCAAAACTTCACCTACTGGCGAAGACAGAGCCGATATTTACATGTCAGCCCGAAGCCTGCGAATGGCAGGGGCGTGCAGGTAATGGCACCTACAGTCTGGGGCATATTCCCATGATCGATGATGTTGCTGGAGCTACGATGCATTCTTACAAGCTGCTAAACAGTTAAATGTACCATCGCCCCTTTTAGGTCAGATTTAAAGGGTAGTTGTGCCCATGCTCACAAATGAATACAAGTTGTAGAATTCTTCTCTCCATGTACAATGAGGCCTCTGCCGCTTGTCACCGGCGCCCCATTATCTTATTTCAGACATTAGACAAGTGGTGGCGCTGTTGCATTAGTGTCTATGGAAAGTGATGCTGGTCAATGATGGGACTGCAAGTAAGTATAAAAATATATTTGTATTAGCCTTTGGATGGAGAAGTTTTAAGAAGCTCCCGGACCCCAAAGCAAAAAACCCTCTGCCCTATATACTAAGGGGTGGGGTGGAGAGGAATATATTGGCCAATGCTGTAGCTTTATTCTTTCTTCCTTTGCCCTGAGGGCTCCATAAAAGGCTCCAGGTGGAATCTGAGAGTAGTCAGTAATGAGAGGTTGTCAGACCCGGCTCTGCTGCACGGACTGGTCTGGCTGCGTCATGTAGAATTATATCTTGACTTGCATGTTGTGCTGGTAATGAGATTGTTAGGGCTAATGCGGTAAGAACTACAGGTCCCAGCATGTCCGTACACTCCACAGATGTTAGAGCAGGCCAGAACTTGCATCATAAACAGCTGCAGAACGTTCAGTCCCTTCATCCTGAGACATAAAAACACCTTCTGGTCCCAGGAACGGCAAAAACCGTGCAAATGTGGCCTCCAGCCGTACCCGACAATATCCCCACCTAGTGAGACACGTTACAGGGTAGAACTCACTGGTCTGCATGGCAATTCAATGGTTAATATGGGGGCTCAGTGATCAATATGGAAGGTTAATGATCAATATGGTGGCTCAGTGATCAATATGGAAGGTTAATGATCAATATGGGGGCTCAGTGATCAATATGGCAGATTAATGGTTAATATGGGGGCTCAGTGATCAATATGGCAGTTGGTATGGTGGCTCAGTGATCAATATGGTTTTTTTGCCTCTTCAGATTAATGGTTAATATGGTGGCTCAGTGATCAATATGGAAGGTTAATGATCAATATGGTGGCTCAGTGATCAATATGGCAGATTAATGGTTAATATGGTGGCTCAGTAATCAACTCAGTGGTTAACATGGTAGCTCATTGATCAGTATGGTGGATCAGTGGTTAATGTGGTGCCTCAGTGATCAATATGGCGGCTCTTTAGTAATCATTAATGGCTCAGTGGTTAGTTCTGTGACTGAATGTGGCTCGGCTGGGTGTGCAGGTGATCTCAGAGTCTCTTCTGGTTGTGGTGGATAAAGAAGATTGGACATGTAGGCGTCCAGCATGCCCAGTACTTCTTGCCCTACAGCTCAGGGCCCCCGTCTCCATACATACCAGATATCAGCCGGGCCCTGATGGACTCTGCAGGTTCCACTAACTGATATTACAGGGGTACGGACAGCTTAAAGGGGTTCTCCAGACTCACAGTATTAATAGACCATGGCTATCAGATTGGTGGGGTCCGACTCCCAGCACCCCCATGGTTCAGCTGTGACTACCTATTAGTGGCGGTGCTGGGTATTACAGCTGGAATGAGATAAAGCTGTATTATTCATCCCTAATGAGGAGTCTGACAACCACATGCACCCCCGGCACAGACACGAGTGACATGTTGTCCGTCTAGATGGTGGTGAATAGACTTTGCTCGGATGTGCAGCACTTATGTAACATCGGCTTTTAGTATCCGAGGCAAAAGTTTATTCTGTCCTTTGTTGGACTCTGCTCAGATATTCATCTCTATTGTCTGAACAAGTCAACAACGCAGTGAGTGAGCGGGGCCGGCGGAGGCGAGGAATGGCACACATAGTCATGTGTCATAGTGAGAGCCGGATCAGCACCCTGTCAGCTCTGCTGTGTCTGTCATACTAAATACTGGAGCATTAGTGTTATGTTACCCCTCTGTTACTCCTCCTGGAAAAGCATGAAAATATTGACTACTCGGCAGTGCCATTCCCCTTGTCATTAGGATGTGTCCAGCATCAGACTGTTCAGGCCGACAACCAACCAACAAGGGGAATAGTAACATCTGGTTGTCAACTCATTCACACATGTCCGGGAGGGATAACACCTCAGGTGCAGAATTATAGATGTCAGGGATAGATCACTACAGAGCTGGCAGACTTACCATTCAGGACTCAGGGAAAGCTGAGTGACAGGGAGGAGGAGTAACCCCAGCTTTTCCAGAGGCAGGATGAATGGTCTGTGGGTGGTTTATTGTTCTCTGGTGTCTGTTTATGGGACATTGTAATGAGTGAAGTGATTTATGGCAGCAACGCAGAATCTAAGCCAGAGGCCAGGAGGAGTAACTGAGGAGGAGACGCCATTGTGTACAACATGACTACGGAATCCATGTAAGGCCGACAGGGACAGAGGAGCCATAGACTAATGTGAGTGACACAAGTGATATAATGGGGGGCAACTGGGGGAGTGGGGTACAGGATGACAGGCTGACACTGGGGTACGGGATAATGACAGGCTGACACTGGGGGGTACGGGATAATGACAGGCTGACACTGGGGGTACGGGATAATGACAGGCTGACACTGGGGGTACGGGATAATGACAGGCTGACACTGGGGGTACGGGATAATGACAGGCTGACACTGGGGGTACAGGATAATGACAGGCTGACACTGGGGGTACGGGATAATGACAGGCTGACACTGGGGGTACGGGATAATGACAGGCTGACACTGGGGGTACGGGATAATGACAGGCTGACACTGGGGGTACAGGATAATGACAGGCTGACACTGGGGGTACAGGATAATGACAGGCTGACACTGGGGGTACAGGATAATGACAGGCTGACACTGGGGGTACAGGATAATGACAGGCTGACACTGGGGGTACAGGATAATGACAGGCTGACACTGGGGGTACAGGATAATGACAGGCTGACACTGGGGGTACAGGATAATGACAGGCTGACACTGGGGGTACGGGATAATGACAGGCTGACACTGGGGGTACGGGATAATGACAGGCTGACACTGGGGGTACAGGATAATGACAGGCTGACACTGG